>PVIC010029095.1:0-22791 GCA_004025085.1 Thryonomys swinderianus
TCTATTTTTAAATATCCACCTGATATATATTCTAGCAGATTCTTGGTTGCATTTAAACAACACATTTTATTATATTCCTTTAAAATCTATGGTGCATAACCTAGTGAAATTTTTCAATAAAAATTTCTCATCTACTGATTACTTGACTTCATGAAATGGTTTTTAATTATTATTACTATGTATTTCATTTCCCTGATTTTTATTTTTTCAACTATTCACTTTTCCTTTCTATGTAATATATATGTGACATGTATGATTTGTACATGTATGTCTTGCAATTTCTTTGACCGTGTTTCTGCAGAAGTTTACTTTTCTATAACTCCATTTTTTATCTTAAAGAGTTTTGTAATATTCCCTTTCTTTAATGTCTACTAGGCTGTTTGCTTATATATTTTATGTATTAGTATCATTCTATCCTTATGTTTTTTAGCATTTCGTTATGTTTTAAGCAACCCATTGTTTCCAGGATTTTCATATCATTTGAAGGATTTAATTTGCAAGCAAAGGTTTTAAGCCTCCATTATAACATATAACATGTTATGTTTATATTCTCCACGTCTTAAATTTTGCAGTGCATGATTATGTTAAGCAAGAGGTGGTAATTTTTAATTTTTTCACTTTTTGGGGGGCGGGTGACCCACTTCCCTATTTAGTGGTTTTGTGACTGATATTCATTTCTCCGATTCAGAATGAGGTCACGTATTGGTTTCTATTTTCTCCCAACCAACACACATTGGAAACATTCTAAATGTGTCCATCTCATACGTTCTGAATGGAGCCCTGACTCGGGGCTTCCTCAGGAGGTACGACAGCCTCCAATAGCTGGGAGCTACAGGAAATACCAACTGCAACTTATTTCAAAACTAATTTGTTTTACCCTTGAAGCAAATAGGAATTGCCATCTAACAGAAAGCCTGGGTCTAGTGCATCGCCTATGCAAAAAGCAAACATATGTTCCTCAATGGTGCTCCTTTATCATCTGTACAGAAAACATACGGCCTTTGCCTTCTTTCACACCGGAACCTGAAGAGCGTTCATGCCGCTGTGCTATTACCTGTCTCTGGCTCATGGAAAAATTTACTGTGCTGACCCATGTTGTATAGTCTGATTCTCTTTGTATTTGAGTTAGTTTTGACTGTTCAGTCAATTTTATTATATATATAAATTTGTAAAGTACAATTTGAAGTTTTAGTTCAGGTGTATGCACTATATCAAAGAAAATATTTTGCTTCCTGAACCATTTAATTACAATACAACACTGTTATTCATTCTGTATCTATTATTACATTTGTAAAAATAAATATTATAATAAAAGTTTACCTATCACAATTATTCATTACTTGTATTAAAATGAAGACAAAGTTCAAATGGAATTATAGAAATGACATTTAATAGCTATGTTTATTTATCATAAATTACTTATGTGTCTATCAAAATAAGAGTGTGATACAGGATGAGTAGAAATTTGCCCAATAAATAGTTAAGTGTAGAGAAATCTGATAATAGAAGAGTATGTGTAGAAAAATGGGGAACTAGGAAATAATAGTGATAGTTGTGTAAAACTCACATTATAGATGCCAGTAAGAAAAAAAAAACTATCTCCCTCCAAAATGTTTGATATATTGGTTATGTTGAAGATTGAATTTGTTTGTGCTTTGCTTATGTGACCGAGAGACAGTTGATGGAACTACTTATTATATTCCAACCCAAGTCAAAATTCCACATCCATGATACAGAGATATAAACTAATTCTAATTCAGATCTCATACATAAGAAATGAGATAATTTTGGAGAACAGATGGAGATGAGATACAACAAACACGACAAATATTTAGCAAGAGGAAAGTAGTGTTAAATATGGTGAGAAGTGTTAAATACATATTGACTAAATAAAAACAAAACACACTGTCAAAAAGATATTGGTTTTATGTACATATGTATTTGTAATGTATGCATGGTGTCTCATCCACATGTTTATCAAATCATGTTTTAAGCATATGTATCTATATTTTGTAGTTTAATTTGATTTGTATAATTATCGCTTTGTGAATCTCTAATAATTGACATGTTATATTGCTTGAGAAAACTGAACTTTTTTCCTTGTTATACATACACAAAACATGAATAGTTCAATAAATTTATATATTCATATTTAAAACAATAAATTCATTATATTAATATGTACATATATTAATAATACATATACACACATTTCTCCAATCATCTAATTCCAGACATTCTCAAAACAGGCAACAATGCTTCACAGTCATTTATTTTGAAAAAAAATGTTTTATATATTTACTGGCTTATTATATTTCTTCATCAAAGAAATATCTATTCACTTTAAATGGTCATTTTCCAAATGGATCTGTAAATTTATTCCACCTAGGTTTTTTGTTTTTGTTTTAGTTTTTGTTTTTTGAGATAGAGTCTCACTTTGTAGTTCAGGCTGGCGCTGAGCTCACTATGTAGCCCAGGCAAGCCTCGAACTCAGCAATCCTCCTGCCTCTGCCTTCCGAGTGCTGGGATTATAGGCATGAGCCACCATGCCTGGCTTTCATCTAGTTTTTTAAGTGTTTTATATAGCACTCTAGAAATTAGTGTTTTTTTTTTTTTTTTTTTGTCTGAAGAATACCTGAGAAATTTATTCTCCTTCCTGTAGGTGGTCTCTTTCCTTTGCAATACAGAAGCTTTTAATTTTTTTAGTTGAATTCTTTATTGGTACATTTTATATGCATATACTGGTCCAAATTCCCCAATGTTGAGTGTGACTGTGAGAAGGATTTTAATTTGTTGTTATCGCCTTTGATGATTCTTAGTATTGTGTCTCATGCAAATAATGTTTTATTTAAAGAGGTTGTCTTTCCTGTAGTAAAGAAGTCTGGCCTCTTTGTCAAATATATAATATAGGTGAGCATGAGTGGAATTATTTTAATATCTTCTCTTGTTTTCTGCCAATCCACACATCTGCTTCGGTTTTTCATTTGTTTGGTTTGTTTAATTGCATATACTCCACTGTTTTTATTAGTGTACCTCTTAAAATGTTTGAAGTCAGAGATTGTAATACCTCCTGTCTTCCCCTTATTGTATAGAATCAGTTTTGCTACTCTGGGTCTCAGTTCAATATGAATTTTAGGATTATTTTCTCCTGTTCTGAAAGGAATGTTATTGGTGTTTCATGTTTCTTTTGCTATTCTGAAGCATATTTTTCCCTTATTTCTCCCTCAGTGAATTTTGTGGTGTAAAAAAATTCTGTTATTTTTTAGTGTTGAGTTTATTATTCTATATTTGGATTACATAGTAATTTACATTCTTCATGGGGAGTTAGTATATGTATACTGAATTTTTCATTCTTTTTTTTTTTTTTTTTTTTTTTTTTTTTTTTTTTTTTTTTTTTTTTTTTTTTTTTTTTTTTTTTTTTTTTTTTTTTTTTTTTTTTTTTTTTTAGTACTCTTTCTATGCCACTTGTACCCAAATGTATTTGGTCAATGTGGCTTCCAGTATATTGATTTTACCTTCTTTATCTTCCAAGTGCCTTGGTTCAGATTATGGGTTTCTTCTCTTTCTTCATGTGTTTTTTCTAAATCATGTTGACTACTCTAAATTCTATGATGATGATTAGAAAATATATACATTTTTTAATCATCATCATAGAATATATATATCTATGTATATATACTCTCTGAACTCAATATCCAGATATCTTAAAATCTTGATCATGATTTCTCAATGAGAAATCCCCAGCAGTTTGCCTAAATCCTACTTCCTCTTTCCTAGACCATGAATTTATGGCACAAATTATATATTTTGTGCTATCCGCACTCCTATCATTTTCCTTCAAAATTACAATAAAGTCTTTTCTATTCCAATGTTTTAATATGATTAAGGCAGTCTATCTTAACAGACTGATTTCTTCCTACTTTTCAATCACTGTGTTTACTCTATTGAACTGGTCACTAATGATCAACGAGGTAACACTATTATTTAAAGTAATAAAAAATGTTTGCTTTTCTAGAACAATGAACATCTTTGTCTCTGTCTTCCTACTTACAGCTTTTATTACGAGAATTTTTGTACTAAAATAGTCATAGTTTTAATCTGTTTCATTTCTTTCTCTTTTTTATTTATGTTTGTTTAAATGTTGTCATTATAGCTATGTTTTTCTAGATATTGAAGAAAGCCCCCCTGACATGCTATGTCCTTACCCTAATATGTTTATCAATTTATAATATATTGCACTTTATGGGATTGGTACATCACTACTTTATTAAGATCCACTGTCTTATGCCACATTTTTCTCAATATTGTATCTGAGTTATCAAAATAAGGCAAGTCCCCAAATTACAACTTTCAAACTGAGAACTTTTTCAGGTACACTGTATAAGACTTATTTTTCAATTCACACACAAATCCAACTTATGACAATGGTCTTGGAATTGAACTAGTTCATAAATTTGGGAATTACTGTAATTAGTAGCTTATATAAGCTTTCCAAAAATTACTGAGTAAATCCAAAATTGTCCAAATATAAGTCTGACTTAACTCAGTCTCTTTGCCATTTGCTCTCTTGTGTGCCCATGAAATTTGGTGATTTTTAAAAATACTTACCATGTTCTTTTCTCTGTTAATCTAGACTTGAATTCTGACCACATATCTCTTTTTTTGTTTGTTTGTTTGTTTGTGAGACAGGGTCTCACTTTGTAGTTCAGTCTGGCCCTGAGCTCACTATGTAGCCCAGGCAAGCCTCAAACTCAGCAATCCTCCTGTCTCTGCTTCCCCAGGGCTGGGATTACAGGCGTGAGTCTCCACGCCCAGCACTGTATGTGGTTGCCAGGGATCAAACTCAGGACCATGCACTTGCAAGGCAGGCACTGGAACCATTGAGCTAATCCTCTGGCCCCTGACCACATATCTTAACATTGGATTTGTCTCGATTTTTGATTTCCCACAATTTGTATCTGCTGCCTTATAATTTCATTCCCTCTCTCAGTACCCATTCCCATAGAATTCCTGGTTGATACACCATGATTACAGTGAGGTGAAGTGTTCCTCTGTAAATGAGTTCTCTTCATATAATAGAAAAGCTTCAGGGAAGAGTTCTGCTCAGTCTGAGTGCTGTTTTCCCTCTGTCCCTCTGGAACAATTCCTTAAAATCATATATATCATAAGAAAGAATAGGTTAACATGTTGTTGAACATATCAAAGAAAGCTGAAATTGTTTTTAAGCATTTCCTATTCACCTTTTTAATTTAGGTTAATGTTTATAAAGACTGTTCTTTATAAGAGAACAGACATAGAAATATGAACCCAAGGTAACAAAAATCTTTATAGACAGCCAAGGATACAGTTCAATGGTTCCTTGCCTGCCTGCCTGCCTGCCTGCCTGCCAAGCAAGAGGTGCTGAGTTAAAGCCTTGATATTGCAAAACAAAAACAAAACAAAATACTTTGGAAATCTTCATTCATGCTGAAATGTTTAGTGATCAAAACTTTAAACATATGGCATTTTAAATTAGAGATCACAGTGGTGTCTTCACAGAAACTTCATAAGGGCAATTGTGTATTGGACCAATGCTTTCACAGAGGGCGGTGGCCCAGCCCCATCTTCCTCTTTAGGCATCTGTATCTGAAAACATCATGTAATCAAAGATCCTTCTGCCAGCCCAGTTGCCATAGCTGAGTCCAAGGCAAGAGTAAGAAAAAAGGACAAAAAACATACTTTTCCAATATGAAATTTGCAAGAAAAGATTTATAAAGTAATCAAACGCTTTCATTTTGTGGTTTTATGATCATTGCATAAGATAGTTGCCTTGAAATAGGATAAAGATTACTGTATGTAATAACTAGCCATAGAAATGGCCTGATATTTAGAGTAGGTTTACAAATTCCCTTTTACAGCTGTAGTTTTCTTTCAACACATGATCTATTAAGTATCCTTACATTTTCCATGTATATTAATAGTGAAAACCTAAAGAATTAGTAATCTCTATCTTTACAGTTTCGTGTTGAATTCAGTGATGCATAAAACCACTGAAAATTTTAGTCTCTTTATACCCAAGAACATTCAAATGTGTTATGATTTTGAATTAATGAAATGTTCTTAAAATGGTTTGAGACCCTGTACTGTCCATTCTTATATTATATCTTAAATGATTTGTCAGATACCTAGAAACTGTTTCTTAAGGAGGGTAAAAACCATCTCTGTAGTGAAATTCAAGCTTTGGAATTCAAACTGTAAGATATATTTACTTTTAAAAATCAAATGAATAAGAATTTTAGTTAAAATAAAACACATTTTACATAACTTGAAGATGTTCTTCCAAAAACTTGGAATTATTGATCCTACAAGGACTTACTACTATAATCCATTACATTTTTGTTCAGTTTTGTAAGCATAAATGTATATGGAAGGAAATTGTTTGTTTAAAATAAATTGTAATGCAAAGTTTATCTTTCTTCTTTGCTTTATTTCATTTCTGCCTTCTTTCTTTCTTTTCTTCCTTCCTTCCTTTCTTGTTTTCTTGATTCTATTTCTTGCTATCTGGCTTGCTATCCAGTGTCAGGAACCAGATCTAGTGCCTCATACCTTCTAGGAAATGCTATACCTTTGACAGCCAAGTCTACTGTTTCTTTTAAGAATTTGTGTTTTTCAAATATTGGAACATTCATGACCTTCAGTGATATCACAAGAGGCACACACATTAGGAAGAATTACAGAGAATTTTTATAAATTATGATAGAATTATCTGATTGTCTAAATATTGAATACAATATTATTTTATATCTTAAAATATATTAGATGCTTTACCAACAAAGAAAAAAGGCAGTTTATAAAATTAAATAACTTTTACAACATTTTGTTGGTGAAAGAATCTAAATGAAATTATAAGTAGACAATCAAAAACTTTCTAAAAGTGCCTTAAGTATAAAAATAAATGATTATGCTGAAGTTCAAAACAGTATTATTTAAATGGGCTGTGATTAATCTGTTCCATGACATTAATTGTCAAATATATTTCATAAAAGAATAGCTGTCACAGCTTAATTATTATGCTTTAGGTAGTACTGTCTTTTTCACATATTAACTTCAGGGAATTTAATAAGAAAAGATATAATAAGCATAAATAAATTCATAAAATATGATCTTCCAAGCTTTAGTTGGTCTGGAATGTGTCTTCCCAAAGTTTTGCATGTCTGCAGACTTCTTTTCTCAAATCCTTTGTATTGTGACCTTGCACTCCCCTTAGACTCTTCTTATAGATCTTGGCTTGAACTTATGTTTTCTTAATTCATTTCTTTCCTTTTCTCCAGTTATTTCAATAAAACCTTCTCAATTTGAATGAAAATTAAGAGAGGCAATAAACGAGTAGAAAATGTGAAAGGATTTGAATTTTACTTGGTTTCAGGAAAAGAAAAATGTCATTACATAAGCGGTACCAGGTAAGGTAAGTTAGAAGAGAAAGACTTTAGGAAGAAAAAAGGCCTGCTCCTATTTGCACTTAACTTATACCAGAAAGACCCTCCTGTACTTCATTTATGCCTAAAACTGTTCTAATCACGTTTCAAGTCACTTTTTTGGAATTAATCAGGTAATATTCTAATCAGAACTTTCCTCCTGGTGTTTTATTGTTGTTTTTGCTGGAAATGATGGGTGATGGTGCCACACTGTCTAACAGTACAGGGGACTAAATGATGATGACTACACTGAGGGCTTCGCTAAAATATGTATAACAGAGCAAAACATACTGCATGTAATATGTAAGTTTCCAAAGGATGCAGAATGCGGAGCACAGACAAAGCCACTTCTATAGTAAATCAGCTCTTTCAAAATTTACTAGATAGTTTATAGATAGTTATAGATCTATAACTATATAGTTATAGATCCAGCTTTACTGTCCATTTCGGTATATGTGCAAGAAGGCGTGGCTTTCAAGATGGGAGACACAAATGCTGTACTTGATTAACTGCTATCCAAGTAATAAAGTGATGTAATAGTGAATACCTGCTCTGGTTGACTGCCACATTTAAAAAACGTCCCCCCAAAACGAGTACTTTTCTGTGTAATGAGGTAGGAAGTGGCAAAAGGAAAATATCACATATGTTTTAAATAAAAGTGAGGGCAGGGCCGGAGATTTAGCTCAGTGGTTCGGGCGCCTGCCTCACAAGTGCAAGGTCCTGAGTTCGATCCCCGGTAACCACATACAATGCTGGGCGTGGTGACTCACGCCCACCAGCCATCAACACCACATACCACAGTGCTGGGCGTGGTGGCTCACGCCTGTTATCGCAGCACTCCGGAGGCAGAGACAGGAGGATAGCTGAGTTCAAGGCTTGCCTGGGCTACATAGTGAGCTCAGGGACAGCCTGAACTACAAAAGTGAGACCCTGTCTCAAAAAAAAAAAAAAAAAAAAAAAAGTGAGGGCAAAATAAATTTGGAAGAGACAGATTATATTCTGAAATCTTCTGCTCATTTATAAAGAACCAGTCATAGTATTTCTGGGAACAGCTTATCGGCTTGGAAACCCCTGGGTCAGTGGGACTCTGTGATAGACAGGAAGTGGTCTTCTAAGGTTCGTGCTCTGCGCAGGTCAGGAGATGTCAATATTCAATTGCCCAGGGCTGGAGAAAAACACTTAACCTCAGCGCACTTCCTTACAGTTAGCTAACTTGCTGTGATTTCTGCAACATATTGTAAGTATTGCTGATATTTCTCTTTAGAAGACATAGAAAAATGGTTGACCAGCTATATTTTCAATAATCATGAGAAAATAAAAATAGTCCAAGTCCAGAAGTCCATAATTTTCCGAAATTACACTTTGGAAAGCTGCTATGGGAATGATTTTCCCAGGCTCCCTTCTGGCCAATCTGCAAAACAGCGGTAATCAATCACAATTGTTTTATAGAATTGAGTCGCTGGTCCTATGTCACCATAAACTGATTAAACCCTCCCAGAAGGAATAACCAACTTTATTGGGACTAATGATATCTACGATCTTATGTTTGAAAGCTGTTTTCATTTATTCTTCAAGGAAAACTCCTGCTTTGAAAAACTCAGAAAATTTATTTAATTTTTTTTCAGTGTCAACTTTATCAAAGTGGCAAACTACACCATTTTAGGCATTTCAAGACATAAAAGATTGGTGTGTTTCTAGCATAATAGGGATAATCCCCCATTCAACATATCTTACTAATTAACTTATCTTGTTATACAAACTGTCACATTATTTTCTACCATTTCTCAAATGTTTACTTCTTAAATTTTAATACATACTGAATCAGTATAATTCATTGTTAAAAAGACAGTTAGTGATGGGTTGGAACTCAGATTTGTATACTTCTCCCTTCCTCCCCTTTATTTTCTCCCTCTCCGTTTTTCTTCTTTCTCCCCTCTTCTTCCTTCTCCTCTCTTCCTTTTCTACTAACATTCTTGATTGTGATGGAAGCTATGTAATAATCTGTCCTAGAATCAAAACTAGCTTAAAAAATGTTTCTTGGCTGCTTTGACTTCTGCCTCTGAGAAGTGTCTGTTCATTTAGATGTCCATAATAATGAAATTTCATTTTTATAGTTTTAAGTAAAAAATGGAACTCCCATTCTTCTGAAAATGTCAGTTTTCTAGAACCCATTTATGCTGGCATAACACGTCAGTTCAATCTGCTGGAAGGGGTACAGAACAGGCACTAAAACATCGTTGAGAAATTAACAAAACCTACACGAGATGTAGCAAAAACTATAACTATGGTCATAAGTCTGGAGAAAAGGCACAGTTGTCAAGGAACTTTTCTAAGATACACTTCATAAATTTATGCAAATGAATGACCATGTATAAAAACTATGCTACATGGAAATGTTCAAGAAATGCATAGTGATGAAAAACTTAAAAATGCGATATTCAAATTCTAAAAATTGAAAAAAGGGAAATACGTGACAGAAGTAATTATCAGTGGGGACAGAATTTAATAATACATGGGGTGTGTTTTATTAGGACTTTAAATACATTCAAGACTAGATGAGTCTTCATAACCTAATCATCCTGTCAGCATCCCCACCCGTGACTAGCAACTCTCGACCAGTACTTTCCAATGCAGGAACTTTGAGTGAGAAACATTTTAAAATGAGAATGGATAACAATGATGGGCTATATTTATTGGATACTTATTTGCTAATTACTGTTACAAGTTTTAAGATTTCTTCTAAGAAATCTAAAAGGTAAGGCATGGAATGTTTCTATATATAAAAGCTGAAATTAAGATATTGGACATAAGATACAGAAGATAAAAAGACAAGTTGGTTAATTTCTTTCTTTTTTTTTTTAATTGGAAGTCTTAAGTGTAAATAATCTTACCAGGTCTCTAGAAGATTAAGACCCTTTAAGATCTTGAGTTATCAGCCATTTTATTTATACAGGGATGATATTGTAGAGCAAGATTTAGCAATATACTCAAAACTTCATTAGTCACAACTTACACATGACCGTGTATTTGAGTCCTCATAAGGATGTTTCTGTACTTAGGAGAACAACTGTCAGAAGACTATGGTCACATGTTCCCATGAAACAGTCTTCATATATCAAAAATCATTCAGCAAACCACAAAAATGTTCCCTCAGGTCAATATGTGGATTTCAGACATTTTATATTTCCAGCAAATTGCAAATGGTAAGAATTTTTGTCGATACTGATTATGAGGATGATAATTTTCTGCTTTTTCAAATTCACATCTCTATGTGAAGATTGTAATCACCTTGAAAGAATGATTCCTAATGGTCAAATTGCTTTTTGTGTGATGATGAAATATTTTGAAACAAATTATTGTTGGTTATGTTTTCAGCAAGGTAGAACTTAATAATAACATTTCATTTTTCTTCCTGAAGAAATGAATGAGTTTAAAGTCTGTTTGTACAAAGACAGAGTACTATATAAATTTCACATGAAAGCAAACCTTAATTTAAAAAATAATTCCCTAATGATGCCTAATTACTTCCTTGAGAATAAGCAGCAAACTAATTAGTCACCTTTATCTTCATATGCACCTGGAATTGCAATTGTGGAGGAAGCATACAAAGCATCGTTCTTATTTAAAACAATACTGTGTGGTAGGGGAAACTGAGAAGATTTGAGACAGCAAGCAAGGTAATTTATGACAAATCACTACAATTTATCATGTCATTTGATCAATATTTTGAGAGATCCAATAAAATAATTCATACAACTTGGTAAAGTTTCCATTGCACATTATATAGCATTATTTCCGAGGTAAACACAAAACATTTTCTGTAAGGTTAGATAAAATGCAGTTTGAGGAGACTGTGTGTCTGTATACATCAGACATTTCTCTCCACAGTACATGGCAACTGTTAACTCCAAATCTAGAGATTTTTAGCCAGGTGGATCTTAGAAATGTCTTTTCAATGTGATAATGTCTTCCCAGAAATGGGGAGTAGACAGGCTAAATTAACCAAACTGATAAACACTCGAATGTCTTGCCGAGGTGAGCCTCTGCCATCACGAAGGGAAAACAAGTTTCTGAGTCTTTGGAGTTGCTACTGTTGTGAACTTCTCAAAAATTAGTTTGTTCCATCTGCTTTAAGAAGCAAAATATGAAAGGTAAAGCAGATTTTCTTCTTGATTGCTGAAAAAGAGACAGTCCTTGATGTCTTATTAATATCAGACATCTTAAAAAATATGCAAGGTGGTCATGCTAGCCATTCTAATCATGCTAAGTTGTGAAAGTCACCATAGGTGGTAAAACTTTACCAAATACAATTGAAATTTTCTGGTAAGTTCTTTTTAGAAATATTTTGTCATCAACTGCTGCATAGCAAATGATCACCAATTTACCAATTTAGAACAATATATGTTAGTCAGTGCTCAGCGTCCATACTCTGAGATTGTGTGCTGCTTAGCAGATTCCTAAGCTTTGAGTCTCACAAGTCTATAGTCAAAGAGTCAGCAGGGGCTGGATCTCACAAGAAAAGACCTGTGTCCAAGCTTCATTGGCTCCTCAGGACAAAAATTATTTATTTGTAGCTGGAAGGCAGTTTTATAATTTTTTATTAATGTTATCATCATTATTATTATCCATTGACTAGCAGCTGCAAGCCCCTCCACGGTTTCTTACATCCGCATGCAGTTCCTGTCCAATGGGCTTTTCAGCTAAAACCTGATTCCATTAGTGGAGAGTCTCTCTGCCAACAGGCCGGGACTATTACATGAAGTAACTGAAGCATGGGAGATGTATTCCATCTGTCTTGCCATTTGTTAATTAGAAACATGTTACAGGGCCCTCCCTCACATGAAGGAAGGAAAATATACAAGTTCAGGTCATTCAGGTGGCCTGTATCTTGGGAAGGGCCCTCACAGAAGCTCTCTGCCTCTTTGACCTGTTTAAGATTTTTATCTCTCCATCCATGTTTGTAAGATAGAATAGTGCTGTTTGGAAGGGGCCAATTGGTACAGGCATGTAACATGATGTCTTAACCTTTGCCCTTTATATGTTACTTCTCTTTTATCCTGATGCTATTCTCTGTTCTAAAAGTCTGTCTTCTGCTTTCCTACCTCTTCTCTTTCTCTTTATTCATTTATAGTTACATTTTAGGGGATATCATGTGGTACTGTACTTGTTTAACTTATCATTATGATCAAAGATTCCATCCATTTTTCTGCAAATGATATTGATTCCTCTTTATGATTAAATACTATTCAAATTTGTATTTATACCACACAGTCTTTATTCACTCATGTGCTGGCAGCATCTAGCCTGCTTCTAGAACTCAGTATAAGTTATGCTTATAGATATGTGGGACTTACTGTAACATGATGACCTTAGGCTTTGAGGGGATAGACCCAGGAAAGTAGAGTAAAGGTCCAATGGATATTATATTGTTAGTGTTTTGAGGTGTCTCCAGACTGCTTTACATAGTTGTTGTACTCATTTACATTTCCAACCACCAATATAAAGTGGTGTGCACTCTTTATAAGCAGGTTTTTGTAAATTCGTACTACTCTCAGGAAATTGTTAAAATATTAGGAAGATAACAGTTTAGCAAAGTTTACACTCTATGTTATGATTCTGATATTCTAATGATCTCTAGTCTCGTATCTTGTTCAAACCAAAGACATGTTGTCTGCTCAAAGTGCATGATGCCATACTTCAGGCTCTTAACCAGGTGTGCTTAGTGGGAATAAAGACACGATCAAGTCTCCCCATGGAGCAGGCATGTGTCCGGGTTTCCATGAAGCCTTCATGATGCTTATGATCAGATTATACCTTTTCACTACATTTTTTTTCAGGGCATTGTCTGTGCCTACATTTATTTGCTTACTAAATTGTATCTTCCCTTTAGAAAATGAAAGAGGATGACTTTTCTGATTTCATCTTTGAATTATATCTGGTATACTAAAGTAGGCTTCAGCACTGATAATTTCCAATATTTTATTTATTTATTTATTTATTTGTTTGTTTGTTTGTTTGTTTGTTTGTTTCTATTTATAGACAGCATCTCACTTTGTAGTTCAGGCTGGCCCTGAGCTCACTATGTGGTCCAGGCAATCCTCAAATTCAGCAATATTTCTGCCTCTGCCTCCCAAGTGCTGGGATTACAGATTTGAGCCACCATGTCTAGCACTGTAGTATATGGGACTGATTGCACTCCCTCATTTTTGGATTATAATTAGATTTGTTTGTATTTAGGGATTTTTTTTTTTTGAGACAGAGTCTCGCTTTGTAGTTCAGGCTGGCCCTGAGCTCACTATGTAGCCCAGGCAAGCTGCCGCAAACTCAGCAATCCTTCTGTCTCTGCCTCCCGAGTGCTGGGATTACAGGCGTGAGCCACCACGCCCGGCACTGTGGTATGTGGCATTGATGGCTGGTGGGTGTGAGTCTCCACGCCCAGCATTGTATGTGGTTACCGGGGATCGAACTCAGGGCCTTGCGCTTGCCAGGCAGGCGCCGGAACCACTGAGCTAATCCTCCGGCCTTATTTAGGGATTTTTGTATTGTTCTAATACTCATGGTTGCACCTGATATCCAGAAATGAATGGCATAGTTCTATAAGAAATTGCTGGCTTTTTTTCCCAAATAAGCCACAGAGGCTGACAAATCATGTACAAACTATGGTTTTACAATATAAAACCATAGGTACTATTTCCTGAACTTTTTGATACATTAATTTTTAAATTCTAGAATGAAATATACCGGAAATACTTTAAATACTGAGATTATTATTCATAGTAGAAAAATTGCTTGCTGGTCTCTTCTCAGTCATGTAGCTGCAGTTCACGTTCTGCTGGTCAGAACCTCTGAGAAATAAATACTCCTTTATTTATCATGTTCGCTTTTGGATCGTCAATACCTTGGTTCAAACCTACCAATACTCTCCAGTAACATTTTCTTCCCTATAACTGTCTGAGTTCTATAATCACATAGTTGATGCATTTGAAATATTAACTTATTTCTGTTTTAGCCATTCACTTTCTGATTAAAAAAAAAACAAAACAAAACTGATTCTTGCCTTCGACGTCATTTTCTGGGATAACAGGCCATTGAAATTTCTTCAAAGATTACAGAATTCCCATTACACGTTTTCTCTTTACTTGAAGTCTCTCTATATCTGTGTCCTATGTAACCCGAGACCAATTTCTCTTTCCCAAAGTAGGTGTTATGATCTTGCCATACCTAAAGGGAAGAGTTCTGTGCAATATGTGTGATATTTTCAATCCCACTAAAAGATTGAGATTTGATTACAAGTCGTTATAGGATGTCCTCTTTATGCATATCACACCATGCTAATTATCAACTATTCCTGCCAAAGATTTAGTTCATTTGCACCACACCTGGCAAGCATGAAATCCTGAGTTCAATCCTTAGTACCCCCCAAAAATTTTTCTTCCACCTAACACATCACTAGCTACCAAGACAAAAGTAAAAAGCAAAACAAGAAAAAATATAGCAGGATTTTAAGTGGCAAAGCAAATATTAGAACTGAGTATAATAGGAAAGTTGAACTTATCAAAACAGGAAATATGAAATAACTAACTAATATGCTAATCACTAATAGGGAAGAATGATTTAGAAAGATTTACAATGTAAACAGAGTCTGGGAAATGCTTAGAAAGAAGAAAAACAAACTAGCAATCTAAATACTTTAACATAAGGAACATAACTAGGAAAACTCATCTGAGTTTGAGGATATAGCAATGGAAAATTTGAAATTAAAAAGATTTTAAGAGTATAAAAAGTGGAATATCCAGAACAACTAGAAAAGTTACAACATGTACATAATAGGAATACAAGGAGAAGAAAAGTATTAAAGAAAAAGTAATAACATTTGAAACATCAATCACTGAAATTAACCCAAAATTAAGTCAGATATTGAACTATATCTAACAATTGGGAGAATACCAGATAAAATAAATGAAAAGTGAGAAATAACAGAAAAAATTATTCACCTAGGTGTAGACCTATATTTGTTTAGTACAAAAATCAAAGGCAAGCACCCTCAAAGGGGTGAAAAGGAAACAATTTTTCAATAGAAGAAAAAAGATAAATGCCCAACAACAGCCACAGAAACAATCCAAACATAATTGGAAGAATTGAAAATAGTAATCAAATAACATCAAACTAGGATTTTATAGCCTGTGAATTTTTTTTCTTTAAAAATGGAGAAGTAAAGACTTCCTCAAATAAAAAATAATTTGTTGCCAGTTAAACTGCTTTGCAAGAAACCCTATGGAAATAAAATGGCATAGGGCAGACACAGATCTACAAAAAGAATGTTCAAGAAGGAATATTAAGATAAATATTTTTCCAGTATAGCTATCATGCAATCATTTAGCTTGTGCGATCGCTTCAAATCTATTTATTTCCAGACCATATATATCATCGACATCTCACTACAAAATTGTTAATTTTCTTCACTGTTTTTTATTTCCTGAAACATCGCATGTTAACATATGAACATATGGTCCTTTCATCTAACTGCCTTAGAATAACTGCACTGAAAACAAAACATCTTAGTTTCTTTTTGCACACTGCTGTCCTGGCAAAGTCTGACTTCATCAAGGACAACCCAGCGCCAGTAGACTTTGGGCAACTCTACTTGTACTCAGAAACTATTTGTGAATTCATACCCTTCTGTAGTAAGTCTTTGATGTAAGAGTGAGTTCCACTCCAGGATAACATTCCCAAATTGAATTTGTTTCATAAGTCAGAGTTTTGTGTGCCTTTTATACAAATTGATAATCTAAGGGATAAAAAGTAAATGCAAATTTACACAAAAATACTGTAAATAAACTCTTTTTACTATTTAGGGTAAAAATAACCAAAAAAAACTACATTTGCATAGCAGATTTCACATAGTTCATGACTGTGGACTTGGCCTTTAGAACTGTGCTCAGTAAGTTTAGAACTTGGTAGAAAAATGAGGTCATTTATTAATTCCTCACCTTCCCTCTTCCTTTTTTCAACAGGAAAATGAAACATAACAGATTTACCTGTGATGAAAAATTAAGTGATTACATTTTATTGAAACAAGTCGGGAATCAAAGTGAGGAGAGGTAAAGCCAGACATGGTGGTAAACACTTCTAATCTTGGTATTCAGCGAAACTGAGGCAGGAAAATCAGAAGTTCAAGCTTAGTCTGGGTGATTTATTAAGACTCTCATACAGTTTTTAAATATGAAAATAGGTGGGGACCTAGTTCAGTGTAAGACATTTGTTCAATCTCCAGTACTGTAAAAGTAGAGAAAAAAAGAGAAAAATGTAATCATAAATTTTCAGCATGCATGAATACATTGCTTATATAAATCTACATAAGACATCACAATGTAAGAAAACATTGAGGGCCAGAGATTTAGCTCAGTGGTTCTGGCGCCTGCCTCACAAGTGCAAGGTCCAGAGTTTGATCCCCGGTAACCACACACAGTGCTGGGCATTGTGGCTCACACCCACCAGCAATCAATACCACATACCACAGTGCTGTGTGTGCTGTCTCATGCCTGTAATCTCAGCACTCAGGAGGCAGAGGTAGATGATTGCTGAGTTCGAGGCTTGCCTGGGCTACATAGTGAGCTCAGGGCCAGCCTGAACTTTAGAGTGGGACCCTATCTCAAAAAAAAAAAAAAAAGAAAAAAAAAGAAAAAGAAAAGTAGTGTTACTAAACAAATATAAAACTTTTGTGGAAAAAACTTTTGTGCTTAGGGTGCCACTGAGGTCACCTTACTTTGCTACTCATGTGGAATGGTTCAGTGTGAAAAATTGGCAGATAAATTGATCTATATTATTATTTTCTAGCAAAAAATCACACTCACAAACATATTCTCTTTGTAAAAGATATGAAAACATGTCAGAATTTACTCAAGATCGACCTAGAACTTCTTGTTACAAGACTGTGTTTAGAAATGTCACTATCAGCTTTTATTTTAAAACTTCTATTAGTACATTTTCTCAGTATATGCTTGCACTCATCACAGGGAGGTAATACAATACCATAACATATTTTAATTATTTTCCTTCCCTTTCTCTCTGCTCTCACTTTCAATAAAAAAAATGAAACATGACTGATTTAACTGTGAAGAAAAAGTAAATTACAGTTTGTTGAAAAAATTTGGGTAAATCCAAAAAAATCACATCTATGTCACTAACACTAACATTGAAAAGATCAAGTCGGTAAAAGGAATACTAAAGAGAGACTGTAATGCAGAAACAATTTTCCAGTCTATCTACAATGTTTAGTATTGCTCAAACAATATTATATGAATGTTGGGATGAATCTAATCTCATACAAACTTCATGGTGGCTTTCTTACATTTTCCAATTAAATCTTTTGAAAATCACATATAGAACATTAAACAGTTGGCAATGTTCTGAAGAAAATTATTTGTCCTACAAAAGAAAATATGTAATTGTAATACATTTTAAATTGAATGTGTGAAGTCAGTTATCTCCAAGGAATAAATGTATGGTTTGGAAAGAAATAGAACACATACAATAAAAAAATGAAGAATTATGTAAAAATAATATAAGACTTAAGAGTTTACTCAAGCAGAGTCTACATCTTAGTAAAGGCTAAAAACAGCACTTATTCATTTCTATTTATAAACCCCACTTTCTGGTGGCAAATTCCACTTTTCAGTAATTGCATTACCACAGGAAGACATATGGTTTCATGGGGAAAATGCATTAATTACAGGGCCTCAATCTTATTTGATAGCTCCATATTGCAGGAAAGCTTGGGAAGAATTTGGAAGTGATTTTAGCTGGAGAAAACAAACAATGCTTTCAGAAAATTAAATTGAATTTTATATATAATTTTAACTGAATTCTTTATTGGTATATTTCAAAGAGAGCTCACAATCACACTCAACATTGAGGAATTTGTACAAGTTAATTCTCATTTTTACCCATATCCCTACCCATCCTAGAACTCCATATATATATATATATATATATATATATATATATATATATATATATATATATATATATATATATATATATATGCTTTCTTTTTCTTTTCAAATTATATTTATTCTTTCCCTCATTACTTTCCCCTACCACATTCCCTTTGAGTATTTCCTATTTACAAAATCTATCACAAATTCTAGAACTCATTTACAAGTTATATATCATTTTTGCAGCAACTTATATTTTAAAAGAAATTTGGTAACATTTTCTATATCTGGGGTCAGTCCACATCTAAATCTTATACTTTTAAACCCATGTCATAACACTTTTGCTCTGTGCTTTGTCATCTTCAGAAGACAATTAAGTTTGAAAAGGCAGAAGCTCACGCCAACACCCGATATTGAACTATTTTCTAAAGAAAATTTCCTTTATATGTCAGTGTCCAGTTGTTACTGCATAAATTCCATTTACTATATTTTATACAACTTTCCATAATGTCACATGAAGCTATACACATACTAAGTGCAAAATAATAGTTGTTTGAGGATGAAGAAGTGGATACAATTTAAAAGCAGTTAAATTACACATCCCAAAGAAAAACTAAACCTTATGGTCACTCAGATCAACTGATGATAGTATGGACACATTTTATAATCACAGAAGTTCCTTGAAATTATGCAGTAAAATTTGACACCCTAAATATATGTTATATCATTGTCATATAAATTTAAGCATGCATCTTTCTCTTGTTACATTCACACCAGATAAAATTAGTTTTTCTAGTGCATTCCAGAATAAACTATATAGTAATTAACATTGAAAGAAAGAAAAGTCAATTTATAATTGTAAAAACTGACTGTTTCTCTTCACTAACTATATTACTGTGTGGAGAAAATCATGACATTTCTTGATAGATGATGACACCTGAAATGATGTCCCCAAATCTTGAATGAGAAGTGAATGTATAACTCTTTGGGTATAAATTCATACAATAAATATTCAGCTTATTGTATTTCATTGCTTATGTAACCAATTGTTTTCCCATTTTGTTTTATTTTGTTGTGCTTACTGTAATTACTTTCTCTTCTATATACTGCCCAGAAATACCGTGGTGATATCTCATAGATGGATAGGAAGTTGCTAACAATGCAAGCTAACATAAAAAGGAAATAACAAAAGTAGGCCATGACCATGAATGTCATAGCATGTTGCCCTGGGCCTTATCCTGCCATCTCTAGAACCTCTGCTAATGGAAGCAGGGCTGTCAGGCACAGCCAAGGTATCAATCTTCTTGACTTACTGTAATACAGCTGTACCGTGATTACAGTCTTATAAAAGATATTCAGGGCAGACTCCACTTTGATTGAGATCAGCAAGAGTGAGAGTTGCTGTTTGAACTGAAAAGTTACCCTCACAAATAGTTCCACATGGACAAAAGAATTCAGATTGCAGATGCTGACAATTTTCTGTCTTTACTTCCCCTTGTGGATCTCCAATCTTTTATGTAATCTTTGGCTGATATCAGTGAAGATGATTGTCCTGGAGTACATATGAAATATATAACATATTTAATGTGCATAAATAAGTTTTATTTTTTAATATTTTATTATAACTTATTCTACAAAAGTAAGTGACCAACAGAACACAGTTTGGACAAGCCTAGTCAAAAGAAATTTGTTTTTTACTCCACTATAAGGTTCATTACAAATATGTGTGCTATATGACTTAAATCACATATAAGCCCATTTAAAATTCCTAATTGCAAGTATGCAAGTATGCAAGCGGACCAGATTAAAAAATACTATGTTAAATTATGATAATTATTTATTTTACTCACTGAAAGTTACTCACTTGGATGCTGGGATCAGTCTGTAGACTTTTTTATTTTTTTATTTTTATTTTTATTTTTTTTAGACAGGGTCTTGCTTTGTTCAGGCTGGCCCTCAGCTCACTATGGAGCCCAGGCAAGCCTTGAACTCAACAATCCTCCTGCCTCTGCCTCCCTAGTGCTGGGATTACAGGCGTGAACCACCACGCCTGGCAAGTCCATAGACTTTTAAATATTGTCTCAATGTTTATTAGTTTGGATACAACTAAAATCAATATTCTGGTTGGAAAAATTGAGGGTTCATTTGTTAAGTAATTTATTAAACCAAGATAAAATCCTAACTTGGAGATGGTCTGTATCATCCATGAGAGCTGTTATACTTAATTCTAAGTGTTTTAAGGAGAAAAAAAAAACAGTCTATAGAAAGCAAAAACATACTACAAGTAGTAACTTCAGCTGACTGGTATTAAGGATTCCATGACCAATTAATTTTTAAAATATTATCTTGCATTCTTATTGCGTATCTCAGAATAAAACACCTTATTGGTAATTGTTATACTATTTTCACTATTTATTCCTAAATGCTTTACTTCATTTTTCTGGTTATTGTCATCATAATGAGTCTCAAGCTGTGTACTTTTTAAAGGAAAATATTTATTCCTTTTAAAAAGTAAATATTTAAATTTGTGTATTTCACTGTCAAATTCAAAACAATGAAAAAATGATAATCATGCAATAAAGTAGCATTATTTCTCTTCTATGATGACAGTGTATTGCTAAGATAATTTAGTTTTATTCTAAATAAAGGAAGAAGTTTATTTGTATTCATTATATGGTTAATATAAATGAGGGTTACAAAGATATGGAAATGTATTTTCTAGCTTCAGTTTCTCTGCTCTTCTCAGTTATTATTTACCAGAACTTATTCTTGCTGTGAGTTCATTCAAGATATAACTTTCATGACCAGCCAAGTTAGTTTGAAAAGTTTTTTTTTTTCCTAATACAGATAAAATAATGTCAGCTAATGATACACTTGTCTTTGGGTCACAAAAGCAGAGTGCTCCATGAGATAATATTGTGGGAGCTAATATTTTAGAAGTTATTGAAAATTTTAAATTAGGAAGGTATGCTACAGCTCAGATCAGTTTGTCTCAACAGTTTCTCATAAAGACTATGGTCAATATAGGTAAAATTTTCTATAAAGAGAGAGGAAGTTTTATCAATTATCTTAATTAGAGCAGTACAGTTATGATGTTACAAATAACAAAGTTGCAATGCAAAAAATGATAAAATCTGAAGTGTCAACTATTTAAAATTTTTTTTCAAGGAGGAAACCTGACAAATGCCTCTCATCTGTGGTACAAAGGTAGCCCATGTGGTTTGCCTGGACATTTACAGAACCCTGGAGATACTGGCCTCCACAGAGTTGTGGGTACCAACTTCTTATGGGTCTACTGCATAAGGAGTAGGCCCAGAAACTCTGCCCCAGCTTGTTACACAGTGGTAGCTCAAACAGTTTGACTGGGACATTCGTAGAGGCCTGGCGACCTTGCCCCAACTCCAGAGAGTAGTGGGCTCTCACAGGAATGTTGCATAGGGAAGAGGCCTAGCAACTGGGCCTTGGTTTTTCACACAGCATGTAAAGCCAATGGTGTACCTGAACATTTGCAGAGGCCTGGCAGCTGTGTTTCAACCCCTACAGAGTGGTTGGACCAGCAGTTCTTGAGGGACCACTGTGCAGGGAGAGGCCTGGTAACTCCACCTTTAGCTCCACATGTCAGTGGACCCAGCATATCTCCTTGGACCCTAGAAGAAGGAAGAGGTCTAACACTTTTTTTCTCAGGCCAAAATGGGTTGTCCTCTTTGCACAACAATCTGGATCTGCCAGCACTGCTCATCAGGGCCATTAAGGGCAACCTTCGGGAAATAGAGTAATGGTAAACAACAAAAAGAGGGCCTCATCAAAGTTCTTCCATGAAAATTGAAATCCACTAGAAGCCAGAAGAAAGTAACTGCAATCAAGACCCATTTGGCTCTAGTGCTGGTTACATGCTTGGTCAACTATCCTTTCTGGTCCTTCAGAACTGAGATTGTCTAAGGTCCATTACAGACTCAAGGATTAAGGATCAATTATACCAAGATACCGAGGAAATAAACATTTATTAGGACTTCTAAATATTAATGATAAAGTTACTTGCAATAAGCAGTTTAAAAGCATCAATCCAAGAATTAAAACACAGATATCAACAACAAAAAGAAGAGGAATAAGCAAACATTCAAATAAGACCTAAACCCAGAATTCCAGATATCCAAGTGGAAATTTAAGCACCAATGCGATAAACTAAACTGAAATTCAAGCACCTGAACTTCCTAAACTGTCAACACAAGAGGACCTGGAAAAAGTGAAGTCAGAAATAATCACTGAGATAACAGTGGAGATAATGACCATGGTGATAGAGACGAAAGAAAGAAAGAAAGAAAGAAAGAAAGAAAGAAAGAAAGAAAGAAAGAAAGAAAGAAAGAAAGAAAGAAAGAAAGAAAGAAAGAAAGAAAGAAAGA
>PVIC010029096.1:0-22775 GCA_004025085.1 Thryonomys swinderianus
TATCTGTGATCTATTGATTTCACTTATTAGTATATCCTCCAGATGTCTCCATTTGCACCTAAATGGATCGATCTTGTCATTCTTTATGGCAGAGTAATACTCCATTTTGTAAAAAAACCACATCTTCTTTATCCACTCTCCAGTTGATGGACATTTGGGTTGTTTCCAAGATTGAGCTATCACAAACTGAGCTGCTATGTGTGGAGATTTCTCAGAAAACTAGGACTACGGGTCCCATTTGACCCTGCTATACCCCTGCTAGGAATATAACCAAAAGAATTTAAAAACCCATTCCTTTCTTTTCTCCTGTTTGGAATGATAATGTTTATTTTGTGCCATTGTATGTTGCGAGTGTTTAATTTTCATTTCATTTGTACAGGGGCTTGCCACTAAGAGTTTGCCTTAAATCTCAAAGACTTTGGACTTCAATTTTCCTGCCCTGGTGAATCTGTTAGGATTTTGACAACTCTTAGAGATAGACTAAATGCCCTTTTTGGAAAGACATACACAGCAGTCTTTTGGGGCCCAGGGGGAACGTTATGGTTTGCATCTAGATGTCCTCCCAAGGCCACATGTGCTCATAGGTAGGGCTTTCCTGAACTGGCTGGATCTACAGTGTAATACTAGGATTAATGGTGTAACACTGGGATTAAAATTGGCACACCCAAGTTGTAGGTGGCACTACCCAAAAGGCTGGTAGTTTGGATGGAATATAAAGAAGCAGAAAGTAGGCAGGCTGCTGCTGCTGCTGCTTGCTTCTTGCTGACATCTGTTTTCTCTACCATCCCATGGGTGGTTTCTGCTTTGTGATGCCCCATTGTCATGCCTTAGGTCCAGGTGAAATCTCTACAAATTGTGAGGTAAATAAACTTTTGGTCCCTTAACTGGTGAGTGTCAGGTATTTTGTCTTAGCAACAGCAACAACAACAAAAAATAACTAAGATCACTCTTAAGAAAGTAAGGATTTAAAAACCCAATTTTTGTTTTTAATTTTTAGGAGATATAATTCAAATTCTGTTTTGGATCACAGGATTTTTTTTCATGACTTTTCAGCCTAAGATTGGTGATTAATAACTGTGTCTCTTATGCACTAGTTAATGTGCTAGCATAGTTCAACTGACCCATCTAAACAGTCTATGGGTTAGTAATTTTATTTCTACTTATTTAAAGGAAGGCTGGGCTTAGAGAGATAAAACAATTTCTGGTCAAATAATAACTAGCTTATTCTCATCTGTCATTGACTTTCTTAGACACCCTTGTATGTCCAAATCACGGAAGTCTTCACTGATGTCAGAGTTGATCTAATCAGTATTGTCAGTCATGTCTTTCTTCTTCCACCTTGATCCATTGCCTGCAGTAAGAAGAAATCTTATTTATTGGTCAATTTTTAATTAAGTCCCAAGATGTGGTTCAGCTTTACTTTTCTCTGTTTAACTATTTTTGTCCATTGGGGAGATTGTGAGATGCACCCTCCCTTGTGAATCAGTAACCCTTGTCACATTTTTAGATGATGAATCTCAGTGCAAAAACTAACTCCCTCACCTTAATCATTGACCACAGACTGCTGATTCTATCAGAAAACAGTCATGTCAATAAAGTGAGGAGGAATGAAGGAGTGATGAACATTACGTTACTGTGGTATTCCTACTGATGATTTCATAAGTGCTCATTTTTTCCTTTTTAAAAAGACTTCAATATATCAAAAACCATGGGCTTATACAAGAGTTGGTACTCATGTATACACATACCCAACAGGGAAATTTGTTTTCTAGATATGTTATTTTCTAAATAAATTTTAATTTTGGTAAAACACATATAACATTTGTTATAAACCATCTTAATAATTTTTCTTCTGAGATAGGATCTCTATTTGTAATTCAGGCTGGCTCTGAGCTCACTATGTAGCCCCAGCAAACCTTGAACTCAGTAATCCTCCTGCCTCTGCCTCCTGAGTGCTGGGATTGTAGACTTGAGCCACCAAGCCTAGCCTAATAATTTTTTAATTGAATTCTTCATTGCTACATTTTACATACAGCTCACAATCACACTCAACTTTGGGGAATTTGTACCAGTATAAGACATGAGTTAATTCTCATTTTTACCCATATCCCAACCCAACCCACAACCCCCACCACTATGTATATCTGCTTTCTTTTTCTTTTGAAATCATATTTATTCTTTCCGTGCATTACTTTCCTTTACCACATTCCCTTTGAGTTTTTCCTATTTCACAAAATCTATCATACATTCGAGAACTCATTTACATCTACAGGTTCTCATACCAAAGAAATGATATGGTATTTACATATCTGTGATCTATTTATTTCACTTATTAGTGTGTCCTCAAGGTGTGTCCATTTGCACATAAATGAATGAAACTTGTTCTTTATGGCGGAGTAATACTCCATTTTATAAAAAAACCACATCTCCTTTATCCAGTCCCCCGTTGATGGGCATTTGGGTTGTTTCCAAGACTGGGTTATCACAAACTGAGCTGCTATGAACATGGGTGCACATGTGTCTTTACAAAATGATTCTTTTAATTATTTTGAGTATATTCCTAGCAGGGGAATAGTAGAGTCAAATAGGACTTCTAATTCTAGTTTTTGGAAGAATCTCCATGGTGATCTCCACAATGGTTGCACAAGTCTAACATCCCACCAACAGTGGATAAGGGTTCTTTCTCACTGCAGCCTTGCCAGCATTTATCGCTGTTTAATTTCACAATAGCAGCCATTCTTTGCGGAGTGAGATGAAATCTCAGTGTTGTTTTTTATCTGCATTTCTGGAACGACCAGTGATGTTGAACATTTCTTCATATGTTTCTTGGCTGCTTTTACTTCTTCCTCTGAGAAGTGTCTGTTCATTTCATCATTTTAATAATTTTAAGTGTAGGGTTTAGTTCAGCGGTATTATATGTATTTATATTCTTGTGCAATCAACTTCCAGAACTTTTCTATCTTGCAAAACTGAAACATTACACCTATTAAGCTCACCATCCTCCCCTCCTTCTAACACCTAGCAACCACCATTCTACTCTGTTTTTATGTTTATGACTCTAGATATATCGTGTAGATTGAATCTTGCAGTATTTATCTTATAAAACTGGCTTGGTTTATTTCACTTTGCATAATGCCCTCAAGGTTCATGCATATGGTAACATGCATTAGAATTTCCTCCCTTTTAATGGCTGAATATTATTCCAAAGTATATACATATTCCTTTTGCTTATCAAATTATTCTTTGATGTATACCTGAATTGCTTCCACTGTTTAGCTCCTGTGAACAATGCTGCTATGAACATGAGTGTACAAATATCTCCTCAGGTCTATGCTTCAAATTTTTTGGAGATCTATATCTTAAAGTGTCACCATTTAATAATAATGTGACCATATTGCAATTCTACTTTTAAGTAATTTAGGCACTCTAGTACTATTTTTCACAGGGTCTGTACCTACCAACAGAGCATAAAGTTTCCTGTTTCTCTGCATGCTCCCTAAAGGTCATGGCCCATGAGGCATCTTTCTTCAGGTGCAGTGACACTGTCTAAGAGGAACCATGTAGCTCCTAGGCCTTAGAAATCTGGCTTGTAAAGTATTAGCAATCATCGTACTCCCCAGCTAAACTACAATCTCCTAAGGGTGCAATGAGATGCCTGGAATGATGACATGGGGTCTGCAGGGAAATGCCTGTGTTTGCTTCAGGTAAATATAGTCACTTATTGAGGGTTCTGTGACTGGAGCAGTATGTTGAGACTAGCAAAAGTGACAGATGTCCACGGAGAATTCTTTCTTCCTGAATGGGTATGTCAGACACATGAGAAGTTTCTTTATGGCCAAGATCTGAGGGAATTTGAGGAAAATATCAGTGGGTTTTCAGCAGTGGCCATGGGCAGCAGACCATGGATGGGTGGTTTCTACTGAGAAAGTCGATTAATGAAACTAACTCTGGTGAAAGAAGTCACATGATGAGACCACAGCTGTTTCACCGAAAGTGCTACTGACTGGAGCTGTGAAGATTGTCATAACCTTTAATGTCGGGCTTAAGCCTTAAGGAAATAAACCCCAAAGCAGGAAAAAAAAACCAAAAAGTGATTTAGACAGACAAATTTCTCGTTTAAAACTGAGAATGTATAACTGAGAATGATCCAAGTATTCAGGAAAGTGAAAGAGAGACAATTTTTTTTTGAGATAGGATCTCACTTTGTAGTTCAGGCTGGCCCTGAGCTCACTATGTAGCCCAGGCAAGCCTTGAACTCACAGCCATCATCCTGTCTCTGCCTCCTTAGTGTTGGGATTACAAGCATGAGCCACCACACCTGGCAAGATAGACAAAATTTAAAAAGTTGTAGTAAGAAGACTAGAGAAACAAATGAAAACTCTGGGGTTCTTTCAGCACACTGAAAAGAGAAGAGATGGTTCAAGTGGGTATCATAATTCAAGTGAAATACTTGCACAATTGTAGCTATGTGTGCTAACTGATTAGTGGATTTAGAGAAGTAGAAATAGTTTATACATGAATTGAGAGAGAAAGTTTGGGTTTAAGCTTATTGAATTCTTTTTTTTATTGAGTTTATTGGTACATTTTAGGTACAAGTGAAAACATCACATTCATTATTGAGACTCTGTACATGATATATCTTGATTCTTATTTTCTCCCATTACCCTTCTTTCCCTTTAATCCTCTTCCTTAATATTGAATTTTTATGTAACATGATTAGGTTGTATTCATTAATATAAAAATAAAGCTTTTAAAGGAGACAAACACTGGGCTTTGAAGGTGCAGATTAAGACTTCTGAATTTTTGTCCTTACACATTTCTTAGATCATTTTTATTCTCAATACCTTTGCCTCATCTTCTTCTGTAACACAGCTGAGGAGGAAGTTGCTAAGGTCTTTTGCTGGTTGCAGAGTTGACTAGACAAAAGGGGCTGTGTACTTTACTACTGGCAAGTTAGTGAGGGTTCAAAGGCCATGTGCTGCTCGGTGAGCTCCAAGGTGAGCTCAAGCTCTGTCACTCGATTTCAGAATGAAGGATAAGAAAGTTGACTCTCTGTATGTTATAAATAAGCACAAATATTTACATTATGATTGTTAAATATATTAAATTTTACCAGTTCAATCACGTACTTGTTAGAGACAGTGACATAGAATATCCATTTTTCCTCTGAAGGGTTACTAAACTCAGAAAGTGTAAAGAATATGTATAAAATATAGACCACTATGGGTGGAAGGTGGCTAGATCTGCACCAACTTTTCAGGATAAGACCCAATTTTGATGCTGCCATAGCATTTTCTGCATTTAAAAATGTGGGACACTTAGTCTTGATTTTAAAAGACCATATAGTTGTGTGCAGGATCTAGATTTTGGTCACTTTTATGAATCTTTATGTTTATCTTTCTTGTCACATATTTTGACTCTAAAATTTGTGTAAAATGTGTACAGAAGGTTGAAGAAATAATTGTTCCATGTTTAAAAGATAATGAAAGAACCTACTGTCATCATTACTGTGCACTTTGAGAAACAGAACATTACTGAACTTGTGTGCTCACTACAATTTTATTTCATTGTTTTTCTTTCAGACATAATTAATGCCCTAAATTTCATTTCAATCCAATTTCCATTACATTGTAGCAGCTATAGTTCTAAACTTAGTATTGCTTATTTCCTTTTTGAATAAGAAATCTATTATGTATTTTTCTGCGATTTTTTGAGATCCATTTTTTATCATTTATATACTTTGATTTGATATAATTTGTATAGCTTGATATGCACACACTGAATTAAAATATTCACATTAAGAAAAAGTATATATCTGGGGACACTGTCAACCCAGTTAGTCTTCTGTCCCCTATGCTAACTTACCATAGTAGAGTCAAGAGGCTGGGCCATATCTACCTGGGGCATCAGTGTCATATGGGGTGCAGGTTCTGGGTATGTGGCCTTCAGTCACATCTGATGGTTGGCCCTAGAATGTACTGATTTTATTTGTCATTTACTGGCTCCAAAGTGCTTGCACTGCCTCTTCAGAGACTTCTGCAATGCCACTTATTCGCAACTGGAGCCATCCTGAGGCCCAACTTCTAGACCCTGTCAGCAGCCCTGCTGGGCCTGCTCTTCTGTTTACTTATTCATTTAAGTCTGGCCATGACAGGAGATGTGAAGGGGACTAAGAAAACGTAGCTTGCTCTAAATGTTGATAAGAAGAATCCAGACCTGGACTGTGCACCAGTCCCTCATATCTCCAACATTAGCATGGAGCCATTTGCACAACAGAGAATGCTTCTGATTATGGATCAGAAGCAATGGGTTGGTGCCTTCCAAGGAGACAAGCTCTGCCTCTTGGATTGGATTTTTGACCCCAAACTCTGCAGATACCTCTTTTCTGAGTGAACTATTTAAGGCACGCATGGCACAAACCCCTCCAGGTTGAGGTGAGAACTAGGGAGCTACTGGCTGGGAAAAAAATGTTCATAAGAAAACAGTGACCCATAGACCACATCTGCACCAGGCATCCAGGGTCACCAAGCCCCATTCTAGATTCTTGTGTTTTTTCACATCTTGACATTTAATCTGTCCCTGGGTTATGTTGATTCCTTCCCTCCAAATGCTGGCTTGTGTCTGTTACCTTTTCCCTGCTGCCATCAACCTATTCATCAGGTACAGCTGATGTGTAGCAGTGAGCAAACCCCTTAAGGCCCTTTAACTCCTATCATTAGCTTTTACAGCAACTGACTCCTGCCTGGGCAGAGGTCTCTATGTTCACACAACCTCCTTCTCCTTTTTGCAGATGTCTGCCTGTGCTTTTCTTCCTGGATCTTCACTGCAATTGGGATAAAGTTTGGGTGCCATATTTTGCACATGCCTCATATCTCTGGTGTCCCAAGCCTACAAACTGTCCTATTCATCTCTGGTCTTCCTTCCTTTCTTTGTGGGTGCCTCTGAGCTTCGACACATGTTGTTTTCTTCATGGTGCACCTTCTACTCATGTTGCAGTTGAAATGTCACACCCAAGGAAGTGCCTTCTCTTTTGCATAATATGTATTAGTTCCCCTTCCTTGTGTTTGTCTTTCCACATCCAGGCATCCTCCTTTTCCTGGCCAAGTTGTGCAGAGTAGAGGGCATATCTACGTGGTCCCTAAGTGTACCACGAGTAGTTTTGAGCTATGTAGGCTCTGGGTGTCCCTTCTCTGCAACAAGCCACCTTTTGTCAAGTTTTTTGTGAGTACATATTTGCAGCATGCAGTGTTTACATTCTTTGTGCAGTTAGTAAATGTACATAACACATTTTAATTACTTTTCTCACCTATCCCTGTCCTCTCCCCTCCCTCCATCTTTTGATCCTCTTCCCATTTGAGAAAGAGCTATCTTGCTACTTCTTCTTATTTTTTATTCACTCTTTTGTTGTATTTTGGGCTTCATGTATAAGGGAAACCATGTAATATTTAAGCTTGTGTGTCTGATTTATTTCCCTTAACATTCTAATCTTATGTTTTTAAGGTTTATTTTCATTGGCCTCTATAGTGTATAGTGTTCTTCCGTAAGTATGTTATTGTATGAGAGTACCACAAGTTACTTATATATAAAGACATATTTTCTGACAGAACAAATGACAAGCTAAGCAGGCAGATAGCAAAACACCATATGTAATATTACTGAGTTTTGGTAAGAAGTGGGTGGGTTTACCTATAATTTTACATGAACAGCCAAACAACCATCTTGGAAAACTGTGGCAGGGCAGTTGCCCCACTCCTCAGTGATAAAGTTAACACTGATTTAAAATCCCATACTTTGCCCTTGAAAGAAGTATTTTCCCAAAATGTTTGTTAGTTCTTGTGAATAATTTTCCTATGCTGTTCTCTACTTTGTCATGCCTACCTTTTTATGTGCTGTCTCATTCGTGTTCAAGGCCATAAAATTGAAAGTTTTCATCAGTTTCCATAAAAATTCCTGCGTACTCAAACATTTCACTAGGTGAGTAATTGTATTAGAGTAACTTGAAAGAGTCATAGGGACAAGTCACATTATAGAACAGGCATTTCACATGTTGCTGGTTTTGTCTTCACTGGTTTTTAAGTTCTCACATTACTCAGCAACAGAAAATCTCCTCTGCTTGTCTGACACGGAATTGGCCTAAACAGCTCAGGGCTCTTTAGCATTTTACCTCATATGATCTATCAAGTACTTTATTTCCCCATATGAAATGTTAAGAGATTTTAGTAGGTAAAAGTACCCATATTTTTATTAATTAATTGATTTTATTGGTACATTTTATATACACATCCTGATCACAACTGACATTGAAAATTTGTACCAGTATATTAGATGACTTAATTCTCATTTTTTCCCATTTCTTTGCCCACCCTACAACTTCCTGCCCCATATATACATAAACTTGGTTTCCTTTTTGTTTTTACCATCCACATTTCCCCCTCATTATATATCCCTATCCCTTTACCATTTGAATATTTTCTATTTCACAGAATCTATTATATATTCTAGAACTCCTTTATATTTTTAGTTTCTCATACTAGAGAAAAGATACGGTATTTACACATCTGTGATGTATTTATTTCACTTATGAATATGTCCTCAAGGTATATCCATTTGACATATTCAAACTTATGACTCAAAATTATAGTTCTTTATGGCAGAGTGATACTCCATTTTATTTAAAAAAAACCCACGTCTTTGGCATTTGGGTTGTTTCCAAGATTTAACTATCACAAACTGAGTTGCTATGAACATAGGTGCACATATGTCACTGTGATATGAATACTTTAATTCTTTTGTGTATATCCCTAGCAGGTGAATAGCAGGATCAAATGGGACCTCTAATATTAGATTTTTGAGGAATCTCCACACTGATCTTCACAGTGGTTGCAGCAGTCTACATTCCCACCAACAGTGAAGAATGATTTCTTTCTCCCCACAGCCTCACCAGTATTTGTTGCTGATTAATTTTGAGATAGCAGCCATTCTTTGTGGAGTGAGGTGAAATCTCAGTGTTGTTTTCATCTGGATCTCTCGAGTGACCAGTGATATTGAGCATTTCTTCATTTACTTCTTAGCTGCTTTTACTTCTTCCTGTGAAAAATGTCTGTTCATTTCAGATGCCCATTTTTGAACTGGGTCTTTAAATTGGGAGGGGGCTTTGATGTTTTAAAACTCTTTATATATTCTAGATAGTAGCCCTTTGTCTGAGAAGCAGATGGTAAACATTTTCCCCAAACTGTTGGTTGTCTTTTCACTCTGCCAGTGGTTTCTCTTGCCGAGCATAAGCTTTTCTTTTTTTTTTCTTTTTGAGACAGGGTCTTGCTGGCCAGTTCAGGCTGGCTTTGAGCTCACTATATAGCCTAGGCAAGCCTCGAACTCAGCAACTCTCCTGTCTCTGCCTCCTGAGTGCTGGGATTACAGGCATGAGCCACCATGCCCGGCAGGTGTGTGTGTGTGTGTATATATATATATATATATATATATATATATATATATATATATGTATGTATGTGTGTATATATATATATGTATGTATGTATATGTAGTGGCATTAGGAGTCCTGTATTCCTCACTTATCTGTATGTCCAATTCTTTTTATTTTTCTTGTGAAGTTTTCTGCAATTATATCTGTAAACAGGTTTTTTAAAAAATATCTTTTGTGCTGGGCATGGTGGCTCATGCCTGTAATCCCAGTACTCGGGAGGCAGAGACAGGAGGATTGCTGAGTTCAAGGCTTGCCTGGACTACATAGTGAGCTCAGAGCCAGCCTGAACTACAAAGCGAGACCCTGTCTCAAAAAAAAAAGTTCTTTTTTAATAAGATGAGATTCCAGTTGTTGATTCATTGTAATATTTCCTATGCTATCAGAGTTTTGCTTGTAAAGTTTTTGCTTAACCTGTTTCCAAGAGTTCCACCTATTCTCTCTTCCAGTAAATTTAGAGTTTCTTTTTTTTTGGTTTAATTTGATTTCAGTTTAGTGCATGGTGGGAGCCATCAGTCTAGTTTTAGTCTTTGACAGGTGGAAAGTCAATTTTTCCAGCATTATTTATTAGAGGTTATCTGTCTTCAATGACTATATTTGGCCTCCTTGCTGAAGATAAGGTGGCTGACTAGTTTTAAATTATTTTTGTAAATTTTATTCTGCTCCATCAATCTGTAGGTCCATTTTTTTCTAGTATCATGCTTTTTAAAAAAATTACAGTAGCTCTGTAGCATAATTTCAAGTCAGGGATTGTGATGCCCCTGCCTTGCCTCTTTGTTCAGAATTGTTTTTGCTATTCTAGGTCTCTTCTGATTCCAAGTGAGTTTTAGGATTTTTTTTTCTACTTATGTGAGGTATGTTAATAGTAGTTTGTTTGGAATTGTATTAAATATATATAATAATATTGGAAATATGACTATTTTTACTAAGTTGGTTCTTCCCACCCACAAGTAAGGGATATCTTTCTATTTTCTGATATCCTCTTAGATCTCACTTTTTAGAGTACTGTAGTTTTCAGTGTAGAGATCTTTTTCTTCCTTCATTAGATTGATTCCCAAGTATTTCACTTTTTTGATGTTAGTGTGAAAGGAGCGTTTTCCCTAATTTATTTCCTTATTTATCACTTGTTGAGTGCAGCAATGCTATTGATTTTTGAGTGTTGTCTTTGCATCAAGCCACACACTTGAATTTGGTTATTAAATCTGAATCTAGATTTTTTTGGTGGAGGTTTTGGAGTCATGTACAGTGTCATGTCAGCTGCAAATAATGGTAGTTTAACATCTTCCTTTCCTGTCTTTTTTCCCATTATTTATTTCTCTTATCAAAAAAAAAGATTCTGGGAAGATGGCAGAGAGGTAACAAACCTAGGCTCTCCCTCTCCAGTTTTCTTTTCTTTTTCTTTTTTTTTTTTTTGAGACAGGGTCTTGCTTCATAGTTCTGGCTGGCCCTGAATTCACTATGGAGCCCAGGCAAGCCTCAAACTCAGCAATTCTCCTGCCTCTGCCTCTCAAGTGCTGGGATTACAGGTGTGAGCCACCAAACCTGGCATTTGTGCTATGTTCTAGTGGGTGTGAGTCACCATGCCTGGTATTGGTGTATGTACCTGGGATCAAGCCAGGGACCTTGTGCTTGCTAGGCAGGTGCTGGAACCACTGAACTAAATCTCCAGCCCTCCATCTCTGTAGTTTGATGTTCCCAAGCTGGAACACAGCAGTTTGGGGTTAGAAGAGCAGGAAATTCATCCCTCTACAAACAGATTTGAGGCAAGTATGTATGAGAACAAAAGAAAATTGAAGAGGTAGTGAGTGGGTGAGCAAGTGAGTCCCTTCTCCTGAGACAGGAGTTCTAGAGGGGCGAGCCAGCTGGTTTGCAGATATGGGTCTCACTGAGAGACTGAAGGCCCACAGCCACCTCTGAGAAGCCACCTCACAGCATGGAGCAGAGCCCCACATGACCATAGTGGCTGTGGCTTTAAATACTTATAAATTGAGCTTGGAGAGAAGACAAAGGGTCCACACAGGGAAGACTCACCTACTGCTCCAGGGGACAGACATTCTGTGGCCAGATGGGATCTCAAACAACAAAGAGTGCAAGCAGTGGGACTGGGGTCTGCACACACTGTTCCCACAGTCATAGCATCTCCTCCAGGTTTGTCATACCACGCTGCTGCATTGGAGTCCCCCACCCACCATACTGAAGGGATGGACCCCCACTCAGCTGAGTAATCCCTGTGAACTTTGCCATCAGTGAGTTTCTGGGCTTGGCACCATCTGCAGGATGCTTGGCTCACTTTGGGAGAAAGGGCACCTTTAACTTTTGAGCCTGCAGTTCCCCAGCAGAACTCAGAGGTCAAATGGTCCACACTTAGACAAGTTGTTGTAAATAGACTTTATTTATTCTGCTTTCTTTGGATGTTGTTTTGTTTTTTGATCTTTTGTGTTGTTTTGATTTGTTTTTGCTGTTGTTGTAGCTTTTTTTTTGGTTTGTTTTGCTTGTTTTTTTTTTTTCCCCTCTGTACTCTTCTATTCTTCACTCCTCTACTATGTTATTGCTATCTGCTCAAGCTTGGATTTTTGTTTTCTGTCTCAATCATCTTATTTTTCAAGAGAGGGAAAATAGTGCCTTGAGTGCCCATTACTGCTACTTTTCCTTTGTTTTCTCACGTTCATTTCTCCAGTCAGTACCTGCTACCTAAGTTAATGCATATAGTTTTCCCTTCTCTCTCCTCTGCACTTTTACAGAAGGGTGAATATAGATGTTAGTGGCCCTACTGCTATTAGTCTATTCTGTCTTATATTTGTCTAATCTGTCTCTTTTGTCCTCTAAACTCTATCAGTCCCCCAGGGTCTTGTGATCTTTATATATCCTCTAATCCTATTTCTAATTTCTCTCTCTCCTATCTCTCTACCATCCAACTCCCTGGCAACCTGTTTAGTTCCAAAGGGTTCTGCCTGAATATTGTATATAATCTCTATAGGTTTCTGGCTAGACATATGATTACAGCAGCCCAGCTATAAAGCCAAAATCACCCAAAAAAGCTCAGAAATGAGGAAAAACTCAAAATCTCAGATGCAAAAATCTCCACCCCAGGGAAATTCAGGGAAAAGAGAAATGTAGCATATGGAAGCTCAACCAACAGGACTCTCAGAGACGGTAACAGAAGCAGATTTAGTAAAATGGAAATTAGAACTGATTTCTGAGTTGAAGACAGAGATACTATCTGAGGTAAATTAATTAATAAAACCAAAGAGGAGATCAGGGACATGATACAATCTGAGATAGCAAAAGCAATAGAAACTATTTTTTTTTTGAGACAGGGTCTCACTCTGTAGTTCAGGTTGGCACTGAGCTCACTAATGTAGCCCAGGCAAGGCTTGAACTCAGCAATCCTTCTGCTTCTGCCTCCCAAGTGCTGGGATTACAGGCATGAGCCACCATGCCTGGCATCTGTGCTATGTGGTATTGATTGCTGGTGGGTGGGTGCCTAGTATTGTTGTATGTGGTTACCAGGTATCAAATCAGGGACCTTGCCCTTGCTAGGTCTCTGGCCCAATAGAACATTTTAAACAACTACAAATAGAGGTCCAGGAAATTAAGAAATAGAGCAAATGTTTGTGAGGTAGTATGAATCAAGTAGAAGACCGAATTTCAGACCTAGAGAACAGGATGGCAGCCAATGAACAGAAAAGGCAGAATTTATGGAAATTGGAAAGGGACCATGATAAATCAGTCCAACAGCTCCTAGATGATTCAAAGAAGAACATAAGATTGATTGGAGTCACTGAGGAAGCAGGAGATAATGCCAAAAACATAAAAAACTGTTCTCAGAGATAATAGAAAACTTCACAGGAATAGGAAAAGAATTGGACACACAGATATATGACACATATAGGACTCCAGATGGTCATGATATAAAAAAATTACACCTAGGCATATAGTTATAAAGGTTCCAGATATGCAAACACACATACCCCCCCCCACACACACACACCCCAAAATACTGCACATGGCTAGACAAAGGAAAACAATCACATACAAAGGGAAGCCCATCAAGATCACAGCAGACTTCTCATCCCATATTCTCAGTGCAAGGAGAGCCTGGACTGAAGTGTTTCAAGTCTTGAAGGAGAACAATTTCCAACCTAGATTTATGTACCCTGCAAAACTTACCTTCAAAATTAAGGGGGAAATAAGACACTGCCATGACAAAGAACATCTGAAAAACTTCATAAATACAATACCTGCACTCCAAAATATTCTCAAAAATATCTTGGAAAAAGTAATAAAAGTTATAAATCCATGACACTCAATGGAGTCAACCCATTGGGCCAAAGAAGAAACAGATAGGGAACAGTCAAAAGCAAAGAAGGAAAGAACCAAGAACAGAAAAACATGATGCTCTAAGTCTGTCTATATTAGTCATAACCATTAATGTTAGTGGGCTCAATGGGCCAATTAAAAGACACAGACTTGCAGAATGGATCAAGAAGTAAGATCCTACAATCTGCTGCAAACAGGAAACACACCTAATTCAGAATGAAAGCCATAGAGTGAAAGTAAAAGGATGAGAAAAAAAAATCCTCCATGTATCAGGAAACTGCAAAAAAGCAGGGGTGGCCATCTTATTTGCCAATAAAATAAATATCAAACCAAAACTTACTAAGAGAGACAAAGAAGACCACTACATTCTTGTACAGGGAACAATTCAAGAGAAAGAAATAACAATCTTAAATACTTATAGACCAAATTCTAATGCACCAACTATATAAAACAAACAATAATGGACATGAAAGGCCAGATAAACACCAATACAATAGTAGTAGGGGACCTTAATACCCCACTTTCACAAATAGATTGACTGGACAAGGTAATACTTGAACTAAATGAAATGTTTGAACAAATGGACTTAATAGACATCCACAGAGTATTTCACCCCACAAAGTCAGAATTTATTTTTTTTTAGCTGCCCATGGATCATTCTCCAAAATAGACCACATGCTAGTTCACAGAACAGGTTTAAATAAATGCAAAGGAATTGAAATCATCCTTTGTATATTGTCAGACCATAGTGCCTTGAATTTGGAGCAGAATAGCAAAAGAAGTTCCAAGATCATCACAAATACTTGGAAATTGAACAGCACACTACTGACTAACCAGTAGGCCACAGAAGAAATTAAACAAGAAATTCAACAATTCTTACAATTAAATAATAACTCCAGTACAACATACAGTAATCTATGGTACAATGAAAGCAGTTCTACAAGGGAAATTCATAGCATTGAATGCCTACACTAAACAGAAAATAGAGCAAGCTCAAATAAATGACCTAATGCTGAACCTCAAGCTACTAGAAAAAGAGGAGCAAAACACATCCAAAACTTATAGTAGGGAGGAAATTATATGGATCAGAGCAGAAATTAATGAAATGGAGACCAAGAGAATGATACAAAAAATCAGTTAATGTAAGAGTTGGATCTTTGAAAGGATAAACAAAATTGACTGACCCTTAGCCAACCTTATCAAACAAAAGAAGGAAAAGGCTCAAATTTATACTATTAGGATTGAAAAGGGGGAAATTACCACTGATCCATTGAAAATCCAGAGGATAATAAACACATATCTTGAAAATTTGTACTCCAATAAATTGGAAAGTGTAGAAGAAATGGATAGATTCCTAGATACGTAAGAACTTCCAAAGTTGAATGAAGAAGATATGGAAATGTTAAATGCCCCAATATCAATCTGTGAAACTGAATATGTAATAAAAAACTTACCAACAAAAAAAAGCCCTGATCCTGATGGCTTCACTGCTGAATTCCACAAAACTAAAAAAATAAAGAAGAGTTAATGCCAATACTTCTCAAACTCTTTAATGAAATTGAAAAGGAAGCAGTACTCCCAAATTCATTCCTGGAAGCAACCATTACCTTGATTCCAAAAGCAGAAAAAGACCCAACCAACCAACCAAAAAAAAAAAATACAGGCCAATTTCCTTAAGGAATATTGTTGCAAAAATCCTTAATAAGAGCCCATTGGTCACTAGACCCAGGCCAGCTAACCCAGGGAACTCCATTCCCTCCTGGGTAGGTCTGGGTAAGCACCCCAGAGGCAGTGCAGTGTCTTCTGCTGCCTGCAAGCAGCCAGCCCGCCCCTGGACCCAGGCCAGATGCTCCCTGGGAGCTCCAGTCCCCCTGGGTGAGTCTGGGTAAGTGCAGCAGGGGCTGTGCAGTGACTTCCACCACCTGCAGGCAATCTGTCTGTCAATAGACCCAGGCCAGTGGACCAGGGACTTCTATCCATCCCAGGCGGGTCTGGGTAAGCACTGAAGAGGCCATGTAGTGACTTCTGCCACCTGCAACCAGCTCCCCCACTACTGGACTCAGGACAGCTGTCCCAGGGACCTCCATCTACCCTGGACGAGCCTGGGTAAGCACCATAGAGGCCACCCAGTGACTTCTGCCAACTGCAAGCAGCCTGCCTGCCACCAGACCCAGGCCAGCTGCCCTGTGGGACATCCATCCACCCCAGGCGAGTCTAGCCTACCTGCCATTGGACTCAGGCCAGAAGCCTTGTGGGAGCTCCATTCCTGTTTGCATGATTCTGGGTAAGTGCCACGTAGCTTGTGCAGTGATTTACAGTGTTTGCCAGCACAACAGAAATGAGAAAAAAAATCAAGAACCCAGACACAAAGATCATCACCACAGGAGAATTCAGGGAAAAGGGAAATGGAGCAAAATGAAGCTCCATCTCCAGGACTTTCTGAACTGGTAACAAAAGCAGATCTACTAAAATGGAAATCAGAACTGATCTCTGAGATGAAAACAGAGATGCTGTCCACAGTGAAGAACTTCATTAAAGAAGAGATCAGAACATCACAGAAGCTCAGATAACAAAAGCAATGAAACATTATAAAGAGCTTCAAGCAGAGGTCCAGGTGATCAAAAGTGAGAATGAAAGTTTGTGAAGTAGGATGAATGAAGCTGAAAACCGAATTTCAGACATAGAAGACAGGCTCACAGCCAATGAACAGGGAAGGAATAACTTATGGAAAATGGCTAGGGACCATAAGAAATCAATCCAACAACTCCTAGATGACTCAAAGAAGAATAACATAAGGCTGATTGGAGTCAGTGAAGAAGCAGGAGACAGTGCAAAAGACATCAAAAGATAGTCTCTTTAACAAATGGTGCTGGAAAAACTAGGTTTTTACTTGCCAAAGACAAAGCTAGACTTATCTCTGTCACCATATGCAAAAATGAAATCAAGGTGGATTAGATAATTAAATGTAAAAACAGTGACACTAAACCTGGTGCAAAATGGGTTAGGTAAAACTCTTGGAGACATTGGCTTAGGGAAAGACTTTATGAACAAAACCTCTATAGCATGAGATCTTGCAGAAGAAATCAACCAATGGGATCTCTTTTTACTAAAAAGCTTCTGCACAGCAAAGGAGACCATCAGCAGAGCAAAAGACAACCAACAATTTGGGAAAGAATCTTTACCAGCTATCTCTCAGACAAAGGCCTACTATCTAGAATACATAAAGAGGTTAAAAAATCAGTCCCCCGAATTTAAAGACCTAATTCAAAAATGGGCATCTGAAATGAACAGACACTTTTCAGAGGAAGAAGTAAAACCTGCCACGAAGGATATGAAGAAGTGCTCAACATCGCTGGTCATTTGAGAGATGCAGATGAAAACAACACTAAGATTTCATCTCACTCCACAAAGAATGGCTGCTATCCTGAAATTAGCCAGCAACAAGTGGTGGCAAGGCTGTGGAGAAAAAGGAATCCATCTCCACTGTTGGTGGGAATGTATATTGGTACAACCTCTATAGAAGTCAGTGTGGAAATTCTTCAAAAAACTAGGATTAGAGGTCCCATTTGACCCTGCTATTGCCCTGCTAGGAATATACACAAAAGAATTTTTAAAATCATATCATAAAGACATATGTGCACCCATGTTCATAGCAGCTCAGTTTGTAATAGCTCAGTCTTGGAAACAACCCAATGATAAGTTTGAATCATTTATAATCAGTGGGACATACTTTCAGGACATACTCATAAGTGAAATAAATAGGTCTCAGATGTTTAAATATATCTGTTCTCTGGTGTGAGAAACTGAAGATGTAATGAGTTCTAAAATGTATGATGCTTTTTTTTTTTTTTGCTTTTTGAGACAGGGTCTTGCTTTTGTAGTTCAGGCTGGTCCTGAGCTCACTATGGTGCCCAGGCAAGCCGCCGTGAACTCAGCAATCCTCCTGTCTCTGCCTCCCGAGTGCTGGGATGACAGGCGTGAGCCACCACGCCCGGCATTGTGGTATGCGGTGTTGATTGTTGGTGGGCGTGAGTCTCCATGCCCAGCATTGTATGTGGTTACCGGGGATCGAACTCAGGACCTTGCGCTTGCGAGGCAGGCGCCGGAACCACTGAGCTAACCCTCCAGCCCCGTTAATTCTTATTTTTACCCACATCCCTACCCACCCACAACCCCCACCCCTTATATACACAGTACATTTTAAGTATATGTTATGATCACATTTATCATTGAGAATTTTTACCCATACATCACATATCTTGATTTTTGTTTTTCCTTTCCCCTGCCCTCCCTTCAATCCCTATGCTCTATATACACAAACTTTGTCTCTAGTTTTTCTAAATGTGTAACTTTACCTACAAGCTTTGTTTCTATTTTTCTAAAACTATAACTTTACCTACAAGCTTTGTTTCTATTTTTTCTAAAAGTGAGTATTGTTTTCCTAGCCTTGACTTTGTTAATTTCTGTTCTAATCTTTATAATCTCCTCTTTCATATGTGCTTTGTTCTTGAGTTATTTTCTTTCTAGAAGTTTAAGGTTCAATGTTGGTTGTTTATTTGAGCCTGCTCTATTTTTTCTGATGTGTGTTCACTGCTAAAAATTTCCCTCATAGGACTGCTTTCATTGTGTCACATAGATTTCTGTTTGTTGTATTGGCGTTATTACTTAATTGTAGAAACTGTCTAAATTCTTCTTTAGTTTCATCTGTGACCCATTGGTTTTTTAGAAAGGTGTTACAAACTTCCATATGTGTAGGTAGATTTTGTGGTTTCTTTTGCTATTAATTTCTAATTTCATTTCAGTGTGGTCTGGTAATAGGCATAGGATAATTTCAATCACTTGCATTTAACCATGTTCTATGTGCTACTATATGGTCTATTTTGGATAACATTCCATGCACACTTGAGAAGAATGTGTAGTCTGATGTGGGGTGGAACATTCTCTACACATCTACTAAGTCCATTTTTATTCATAGCTATGGTTCAGTTCTGCTATTTCTTTGCAGAAGCTTTTTGTCTAGTTGATCTATTTGTGACAATGGTGTATTGAGGTCCCTCATTATAACTGTGTTAGTTTTAATTTGATTTTTCTTGTGCATTAATGTTTTGAATATTAAATGAAGTAATCTTTTATAAAACTGGGCCCACTGGTATTTGCTGCATATACATTCATGATTGTTATCACTTTTTGAAGTTTTCCCTTAAATATGTAATGATCCCTTTTTCTGGGTTACATTAAGTGTTGTTTTCCATACTGCAAGTTTCAATCCATTAATTTCTTTTCAAGTTAAATGTGTTTTATGTATGTATGAAATTGTTTGATCTTGTTTTCTCTCTCTCTTTTTTTTTTTTTTTTTTTTGAGACAGGGTCTCACTTTGTAGTTCAGGCTGGCCCTGAGCTCACTATGTAGCACAGGCAAGCCTCGAACTCAGCAATCCTCCTGTCTCTGCCTCCTGAGTGCTGGGATTACAGGCGTGAGCCACCACGCCCGGCACTTCTCTCTCTCTTTTTGAGACAGGGTCTCACACTGTAGTTCAGGTTGGCCCTGAGCTCACTATGTAGCCAAGGCAAGTCTCAAAATCAGCAATCCTCCTGTCTCTGCCTCCCAAGTGTTGGGATTACAGATGTGAGCCACCACACCTGGCACTGTGGTATGCAGTGCTGATTGCTGGTGGGTGTGAGTCACCACACCCAGTATTGTATGTGGTTACCAGGATTGAACCAGGGACCTTGCACTTGCTAGGCAGGCACTAGAACCACTGAGCTAATCTCTGGCCTGGGATCTTGTTTCTTGATCCATTTTGCCAGTCTGATTATTTTGATTGATGAATTCAGACCATTTACACTGATGATTATTACTGACATGTATTGGCTTATCCTTGGCATATGATGTTCCTGTTATTGGTTCCTTGTTTTTCCCTTCCATTTAATTTCTTCTCTTGCCTAATGGCTTCTTTCTACTGGTCTTCTTGGAACTACAGTGTTCATTATCTTTTTTTTTCTTTTTAAAAATTGAGTTTATTGGAATATTTTAGGTACTAATGATGATCACATTCACCACTGAAAATTTATACCTGTAGACAATATGTCTTGATACTTATTTTTCCCATCCCTGTGTCCTCTTCAATCTCTCTATATATACATTAGGTTTTTCATTATCTCCTTATAAAATATATTTCACAACATTCTGTTGAGCTGGTTTGGAGGTTTTCTTCACATTTCTTCAAGTGTTCTTTGCTATGGAAGTATCTTATCTGTACACAGATTGTGAAAGGTAGTTTTTTTTTTTTTTGAGACAGGGTCTTGCTTTGTAGTTCAGGCTGGCCCTGAGCTCACTATGTAGCTCAGGCAAGCCTTGAACTCAGCAGTCCTCCTGCCTCTGCCTCCCGAGTGCTGCGATTATAGGCTTGAGCCACCAAGCCTGGCATTTGTGGTATGTGGTACTGCTTGCCAGTGGGCGTGAGTCACTTTGTCTGGTATTGTTGTATGTGATTACCGGGGATCGAGCCAGGAACTTTGTGCTTGCTAGGTAGGTGCTAAAACCACTGAGCTAAATCTCCGGCCCTGTGAAAGGTAGTTTTGTAAGGTACATCCATCTGGGTTGGAGGTTGTTTTCTATCAAGACTTGAAATATTTTACTCCCAGCTCTTCTTAACTTTAGGTTTGTGTTGAGAAGTCTGGTGTGATTCTGATGGGCTTTCCTTTGTTGGTGATTTCCTTTCACTAACAACTTTTAATATTCTGTTCTTGTGCTGAATTCCTGAGAATTTGATTATTATATGCCCTGGTATAGATTTATTTTGGTCATAGCTCATTGGTATTCTTTATGCCTCCTATATGTCTAATTCTTTTTACATGTTTGGGATGGTTTTGCATTACTTATGTGAATGGGCTTTTTAATGTAGTTAGTGCTGACTCTTGTTTTTCATTTACTCTGACTAATTTTATGTTGTTCTTCTTTACATCATCTTAGAGCTGTTAGATTATTTTTGTCATGGTCCCTTACTATTTTTTATGAGACTTTTTCTTTGCGTGATAGCTAACTAAAAATCCTGTCTTCTAGTTCTCATATTCTATTTTCACTTCTGTTCATTTGGCTTTGCAAACTTTTAATGAAATTCTTTTTCTTTTAATTGCATTCTTTATTGGTACAATTTGCATACATCTCACACTCACACATAACATTGGGGAATTTGAACTAATATATGACACCGTCAATTCTCATTTTTACCCATATTCCCACCCACACCTCCCCACCCCCTATATACATGCTCTTTTATTTTCTTTCAGAATCATATTTATTCCTTCCCCTCATTACATCCCCACACCAAATTTCCTTTGGAAACTTCCCATTCTAAAAAGATTGTCATACTACTAGAGTTCATTTGCATCTACCGGTGCTCATATCAGCGAGAAGATCTGGTATTTGCCTATCTGTGCTCTATTGATTTCACTCCTTAGCGTGTCCTCCAGGTGCATCCATTTGCACATAAATGATTCAATCTTGTCATTCTTTATGGCAGAATAGTACTCCATTTTAGAAAAAACCCACATCTTTATCCAGTCTCTAGTTGATGGGCATTTGGGTTGTTTCCAAGATTGAGCTATCATGAACTGAGCTGCTATGAGCAAGGGTGTACATCTGTCTTTCCACTGTGATTTTCTAAGTTCCTTTGGGTATATTCCTAGCAGGGGGATGGCAGGGTCAAATGGGACCCCTAGTCCTAGTTTTCTGAGAAATCTCCACACATATCTCCACAATGGTTGCAGAAGTCTGCAATCCCACCAACAGTGGAGAAGGGTTCCTTTCTCCCCACAGCCTTGCCAGCATTTATTGTTGGTTGATTTTGTAATAGTGGCCATTCTTTGTGGAGTGAGATGAAATCTCAGTGTTGTTTTCATTTGCATCTCTTGAATGACCAGTGATGTTGAACATTTCTTCATGTTTCTTAGCTGCTTTAACTTCTGCCTCTGAGAAGTGTCTGTTCATTTCAGATGCCCATTTTTGAATTGGGTCTTTGAACTTGGGGAGCCTGATCTGTTTAAGTTCTTTATATATTGTAGATAATAGCTCTTTGTCTGATAAACAGCTAGTAAATATTTTTTCCCATGTTGTTGGTGGTCTTTTGGCAGTGTCAGTGACTTCTTTTGCTGTGCAGAAGCTTTTTAGTAGGATGAGATCCCATTTGTTGATTCTTTCTGCTAGTTCTTGTGCTATAGAGGCTTTATTCATAAAGTCTCTGCCTAAGCCAATGTCTCCAAGAGTTTTACCTAATCTGTTTTCCAGCAGGCTTATTGTTTCATTTTAATGTTTAAGTCTTGTATCCATTGTGAGTTTAGTTTTGTGCATGGTGAAAGAGATAAGTCTAGCTTTAGCTTTTGGCAAGTTGAAGCCCAATTTTTCCAACACCATTTGTTAAAGAGGCTGTCTTTCCTCCATTGAGGATGTTTGGCTCCTTTGTCAAAGATAAGGTAGCTTAGAATACCCGAGGTTGTTTCTGCATCTTCTAATCTATTCCACTGGTCCTCGGGTCTGTTACTTTGCCAGTACCATGCAGTTTTTATCACAGTGGCTTTATAGTAGAGTTTTAAATTGGGGATTGTAATACCTTCTGCCATGTTGTGGTTGCTTAGAATTGCTTTTGCTATGCTAGGTTTCTTGTGTTTCCAGATGAATTTTTGTATTATTTTCTCTAGCTCTGTGAAGTATACCATTGGGATTTCAATTGGAATTGCATTGAATCTGTATAGTAGTCATGGAAGTATAGCCATTTTGACGATGTTGGTTCTCCCTACCCAGGAACAAGGGATATCTTTCCACTTTCTGATTTCCTTTTCTATCTCGTTTTTCAGAGTCCTATAGTTTTCAGAGTAGAGGTCTTTCACTTCCTTTGTTAGGTTGATTCCTAGATATTTCATTTTTCTGGGTGCTACTGTGAAAGGGATTGACTCCCCAATTTCTCTTTCAGTGAGTCTG
>PVIC010029097.1:0-22772 GCA_004025085.1 Thryonomys swinderianus
TTTTTTTTTTTTTTTTTTTTTTACTCCACAGTAATCTAAACCAAATAAACCCAAAGCAGGCTGGCACTCTATTTCTTGACTTGTATTCAGTGCAGTTTCAAACAAAATTGGGGCAACTTTGTACAATACAAGGTGATTTATTCAATCTGGTGCTAACATGATGTGATAACCTTGAATAGCCTTGGTTTCAAAGGATTTCTCTGGATGAGTTCTTGAGAAAGCCTATTACTGCCTGGAGGCTTCTTCATATGAGGAAATCCCAAGTTTGTTTAGAAATTGGCCAAAGGCTTGGTGTTCTCAAGTCCAAAGATATATTCAGTTTCCTCTTAGATATTGCTTGGGATTCTCCGAAGAGTTATTGTTGTGTGAGAGGATGTTTAATAGGAAACTCCTTCCTTTATGACATCATCAGACAGAGAAGTAGCTAAGGGGACTCTGAAACAGCCTTACAACAACAGCCAGTTTGATGGGAGCCCAAGACCAGGAGCTTTTAAAAATAAGGGTAAATAATAAGGCTTCAGTAGAATTCAGAAGACAAGCTAGCTAATATAATATGGCATCTATACAGAAGGGCACAGTCTTTCAGATACTCAAGACAAATAAATCTGGGTCCAAGGTAGCACACAAAGGGTCTGACTTTGCTAGCTCCACCTCCCAGCGGGGGCACAGGGATATTTTTCCCACAAGCCAGCGAAGTGCTGCCACCTCGGGGAGCCCTCCCCCCCAAAGAGCTGAAGCTGCACCTTCCACTACTACCCATCCAGCATCATACTCTCCTCAAGCTCCATCCCCACAGGCAGGGCCCATCCTCTATACAACATCCACCCCTCGGGGAGCAGAGACCGGACCACGCATTTTGTCTCAGCAAAAGATCCAGCAAATTCATACAGCACCTTCCCGTCATGCATCCATATATTGGAATGTCAAAGAGGAAGCAACTCGAAGAGGAGTTGAGTTCAAGTCAGGGCATAAGGGAGGCTATTACACCTCCTTGATCCCAGATGCCAAATCCTCCCGCCGCTTGAGTTTCATAGATGAAAAGAATAATTTAGAATCACAAAATTTACAAGAAGAGGACCTGCCTTCCAAAGTCCAGAATGCTCAAGGGGTCAGAGTTCCTCATAGGATTTCATCTTTCCCAAAGGATGAAGCAGTACAAATTGAGCCTACTGGAAAGATTTTGACTGGTGAAGTCAGATCTCCAAGGAGTCACATCTCCCCAGATCATGGCAGCAGCCGGATCACTACAGACCACCGGGCAGCTCAGAGAAGAACTACTGACCAAGAGTCCAAAATGGATCCTCACACCTCAGTTCTTCCAGAAGCTAAGGCCTTGCCTAAGAATATGAAATTGGCATCATCCCTGAAATTCTCTGTCCTTAAAGATTCAGATGGTGGACGTCGAGTTCCTCCTGCACATTCAGAACATGAGACTTTCCATGAACGTTCTGTCTACACTGAGACCAAGCCCTCCTCAAAGGTCTTAATATCACCAGATCTGGAGTCCAATGTGAGAACCTCAGTCCGAGGCAGTGAAGTCAGCCACAAGGTCAGCATGTCCTCAACAGGGCAGTCAGTGCAGTCAGGTCTCCGTGCAAAAGCTCGTGGAGTTCCTGAAAGCTCTCGAAAATCTCTCTTGTATGTCATTCCAGAGTCCATCCATAAGCAGCAAATAGAAGGACCTGCAGAAACTAACTACATATCTCCAGGGTTTGCAAGCAGGTCTCCAGAACCCATCCAAAAGCCTACCATTCATGCAGAACTGGAACTGACTCCTCGGCCCTTACCACCTCGGTCCTTACCTAAGTATGGTCCTGACTCCTCATGGTGGGCCTTACTAAATCCTCAAGGCGAAGTGCCCCGAAGCTGGCCAACAACACCCAATGCTGAGCCTAAGTCTCCTCTTCCCTTAGACACTTTAGTGTCTCTTTATGAAATGGACTCAATCCCTTTCTGTGAGGAGCTGATATTCCAGAGAAAGAAGGCAAGCCCATCACTACCACCATCACCAAAAGAGTCTTCAAGCCAGTTGCCATTGAGGGAAGTGCTACAGGACTCCAAGCGAACTGCCAAACCACTTAATCAAAGGTTTAATGCTTTCTTCTTGGGTATGTGAAGAAGAGTGCCCAGGTGCAGCCCCGATTTAGTGAGATGGGACACTGGGGTGAGCAGGAAAGGCCCCCTCTTCAGACTTGGCCTCAGGGCTATTCTGATCCTAATGCTAGAGCCACTCCTATCCTCGAGCCCAGGTTCCATGCCTTTCCTGCCAGCTTCACCGAGCTCTAAGCTAATGACATCAGTGGTGATGCTTGTGAACGGTGTCGGCATTGACTCCTCCAGACAATGCTACTTTTCAAAGGAATGTAGTAGAAAGTGGTTTACAGGGTCTGAAGCAGATTTCTGAGAGTGGAGGTGAACTGAGCAGGGGTGAGGTCTAGGAAGGGCTAGACCTCAGTACAATATTCTGGTATCAAAGTGGAATAAGTGAAGTGTAGATGAGCTGGGACTTGGGCTTTTGGGAGGAGGAAAATGTTCAGAGTGACACATAGGGTGAAAAAGGGAGAGAGGGAATGGGAATGTTATATTTGCTGAGAGGTGAAGGGGCTTCTTGAAGATCAAGGGTTGAATGCACCTTCTGGAGGAGACATAAACTAGAAAGGGAGAAAGCAGTGACAGGAGAGCTGTCACCTGACAAAAATGTAACAGTCTCTCTGTTACTTTTAGATGTCTCTGAGGAAATGCAAAATCGAATCATCTGGTGGCTAAAAGGTCTGTGCTTTCCCTGCCTGTGGGTCTGTTGTGGGCCCTGGGGAGTCACAAGATAGGTGAGAGGGTGGCATCCATGTTTCTGTTATAGACCTAGAGTTTGAGTGCATTCCCTGAAAAGCAGAACTTTTCCTCTTGCCTCAGATTCCATCATTAGAGCCATACATTTGGGAATTTGAATGTTTTTTTTTTTCCTCAAGAGTCTCGTTTAAATGAGGAACCACTTCCAGAATGAAGACAACTGAAGTCTTCATTGCTGTTTCAGCTTAGTTGGTATTGCCTGTCATGTGCTAAAGCAAAGTAAAACAAACCAAACAAACTACCTATTTCATAGTCTTGCTCAGGGCTGAGTCTACACTAATTCAGATTCAGGCTTTTTCATGTGTCTCTTTGGCTCTTCAGAGCCCTCCTCAAGCCCCCACCCAAAACCTTGAATATATTTAGTGGGTGCTACTGAAGCAGATCTCCAGGGATGTCTGGGCTGTGCCCTTGAGGCCGTGAATGGTTATTAGCCAATTTAAGAGAAATGTCCTCAGCCTTGCAAGACCCTCTTGCTTCCTTTGTACTTGTGAACTATCTGATGGCAGGAGAGGGTAAAGACTAGATCTCACAGAGTGAATCTTGGCAGCAGGGAGTACTTGGTTTGAGCATTGTAGCCTTAGTGAAACTCTGGTGCTATGAATACCAGCGGTCTGAGCTGTGGATGGAGAAGTTCCTGAGTAGGAGAGAGCCCTCAGAATGCAATCCAGTCCCAACTAGCACAAGTTTAGAGAAGGGGAAGCCAAGCTCCTTAAAGTAGATGTGTAGTGAAGTATGGATTCAGAAACTGTCTTACTGGGTTTGAACCTTGAGTTCAGAATTTCCTAGCCATGACCTTGGGTAAATTACTTTACCTCTCCAAGCCCTAGTTTCCCTACATTATGTGCTGTAATGGCTTCCTCAAAGCTTGTTGTGAAGATTAACCAAACTATTATATGGAAAGCTTGTAGCATAGTACTTGGCAACAGGGAACATTCAATAAATAATAGCTGTTCTTGGGCTGGGGATTTAGCTCAAGAGGTACTGTGCCAACCTTGGACGCACGAGGGCCTGAGTCCTAATCCCCAGTACCGCAAAAAAAAAAAATAATAAATAAATAAAAGTAAATCAACTCAATGATAGCTGTTTTTACGAGGAAGGGATTTGGGCCAGATTGTGCCTAAATCCACTGGGCATCCTTAGTAAAATTCTCTTTTTCTCTTCCTGTTGGCGGTTTCTGAATTCCATTTGCTGCCCCCTGGGAATGCCTGACTTCTATTCTCTCACAACAGATGAAGAGGTAAGAATGCTCCTGGGAAGTTATTTCCAGTATTCCTGGGCTCCTGTCCCTCCTCCAGGTCCCTCTATGGAAGGGGGTTATGGAAGGAGACACTGCTGTTCCCTGTGGTTGGGGAAGTTATGCACTGCAAAGGGGACCTGTGTTCCCCTTGCTAAGATTTGCTCAAAAGTACAGCTCTGGAGAGAAAGAATAGAGGTCTTTTGGAAGATGATGAATATGGCCAAGTGCTCTATGAGAAGACTGGGCAGACATGGGTTGGGTTGGTCCCCACATGAATCTCCCCTCTCTTGCCTGGGACACTTCAGAAAGGGGTTGCTTTTCTCAGTCACACACTATTTGGGTTTTCAGTTTGGAAAGACACAGGTGGGCTCTGCTCTCGGGAGCTCTGGGTTCTAAATTTGGCAAAGTCCTGATTTCACAGTGCATTTTTAGTTCCCATAAGTACCTTGGCTCTTTTGGGCATACTTTTGATAAAGATCAAGCTTTTCCTGTTTAATTTTTTTTTGAGACAGGGTCTCGCTTTGCAGTTCAGGCTGGCCCTGAGCTCACTATGTAGCCCAGGCAAACCTGGAACTCAGCAATCCTCCTGGCTCTTCCTCCCAAGTGCTGGAATTATACAGGTGTGAGTCACCACACTTGGCATTGTGGTATGTGGGACCGGAGATCGAACTCCAGACCTTGGGATTGCAAGGTGATACTGGAACCACTGAGCTAAATCCCTGACCCTCTGTTTCCATCTTTATCTTACTATGTTCCTATTTATGCAAAGCCTAGCAGTGGCCTCTAATGGGTCTCATCCACAGGTGGACTGTCAGGCCTAGAATGAACTGCAGTTGACTGCAGACGGAAACCAAATGGGGGAAGGGTGGAGAATGCAACCTGAGCTTGCATAACAGAACAGTTGAAGGGGAGGTGTGCAGGAATGTGGCTGCCACCCTGCTGCTTGGAGTTCTTATCCAGCCCAAGGCCCTAAGCTTAGCTATGGTTGGGAGCAGAATAAAGATTGTCATCCGGGCAAAACAGTAAATCCACCCTTCATTCCCCTTTCTTCCTTCCTTTTGTCCTCTCTCTCTTCCATGATAATTGTTATTCAGATACCTAGAGCTCTGCCAGCATTTGTTGGGGGAACCTCACAACACACATTCTTTGGCTTTGAGAAATTGGCCACCTGGATAGGGAGAAAACTCATGCACAGGCAACATTTAAACAACAATATGCAGTAGTGTGTGTTCAAATATAAAGCAGCAGCTGGATGTGGTGGCAAATGCTTGTAATCCCATCACTTGCGAGGCTGAGGCAGGAGGATCACTGTTAGATTGAGGCCAGCCTAGGCTACATAGTGAGTTCAAGGCCAGCATAAAGTACATAGGGAGCCTGTGTCAGAACACACACACAGACTAAGTATACTTGGAAGGTCTTAGGAAAGGGAATCAGCAAGGGGTAGGTCAAGGGTGTAGGCAGGGGAGAGATCTTAACATCTGGCCCTTCCTCCTTAATACAAGTCTATACCTTGTGGAAGGGATGCTATTTCTCTTCATTCAAGATTTGATGTTTTTGACTGAGCAAAAACTACTCCCTCTTCCCTACTCTCAAACCCCCCCCCCCCATTTTTCCTGCATCTTGTTTTAGTTTAGGAAGTCAAAAGCCTTGGCACAACACAGCTTCTTCCCAAAATAGTTCTTATCCTGTCTGGATAATTACAGCTCAGCAGCCTTGTTCAAAAGCAGAGTTATTCTCCAGAATTTGGGAAGAAAAGGCTTCCAGGCTGGGCTGCTGGTCTTGTGTGGCTCTTGGGAGATAATAGTGGCTTGAAGGTAGACCAGGTAGTCTTCCCCCAAAATACGAGCAAATTAGGCTTCCCAGCCAGTCCCTCAGGCTCATGACCCCCAAGCCTAGCAATTGTAATACTGATGTCCAGGGTCTCCTGTTCCTCTGACCTGGGAATGCCTGACAATTTCAGATTTTATTCCCAGCAAGAGTTCTTTGGTGGTACAGCCCCAGCCCTTAGGGAGCAAGCTTCACAAGTGCTTCTGGGTCCACAGCTGGAGATGGTGCCTGATTCAGCCCAGGTTTCTCTCTGTCTCTTCCAAATGACTCCTGAAGAGCCAAGGAGTAGGAGAGATAAATAGATGGTTCTCACCCCCAGATTGGGACAATAAGGGCTAGAATCTCTCTGGAGGAGGTTGCAGTAGACTGAGCAAAAAACGCTCCTGATGGGCCAGAGGGTTGGCTCAGTGGTTCTGGCGCCTGCCTTGCAAACTCAAGGTCCTGAGTTCAAACCGGTAATTACATACAATGCTGGGCGTGGTGACTCACGCCCACCAGCAATCAATACCACATACCACAGTGCTGGCATGGCGCTCACGCCTGTAATCCCAGCACTTGGGAGGCAGAGACAGGAGGATTGCTAAGTTCCAGGCTTGCCTTGGCTACATAGTGAGCTCAGAGCCATCCTGAACTACAAAGCAAGACCCTGTCTCAAAAAAAAAAACCAAAAAAAACAAAAAACAACACTCCTGATGATGTGGTTTTGGCTCTATTTGTTTTGGTGCTTTGTTGGGTCAGCAGGGGCTGACTTCTCACATATCTCTGGGGAGTTCCTGAAAGTAAGCAGTTTTTGACAAGAGAGGGTACTCCAGCCCCAATATTATGTGTCTTCAATGTACCTGATGACTCACGGTGGATGTGACTTCTTGAGCTGTCAGATGACCAAGTGGTTTCCTCCTTGCTATATCTATCAATTATGCAAGAAACCAACTCTGGAAAACAGGCCAGGAACCAGAAGAGACTGTCTCAGTGATAACCTGAGGCAGACCGTAGTGTCATTTGACATAGGATGGGCCTGTCACTTTCCTTTTGGTTCCTAAACTGAGGGCCCATTTTGTGGAGGGACACTTTGCTTACAAAAGAAAACTCAGTGCCTCTGAGGAACCTGAGGAGTCACTGCATTCGTGCATGATAACAGAATCTTGGGCCGTGGCCAGTCAAAGGAATCCTGGAAACTCCTGCTTCTCCCATTCCTCTTGTTTTGCACAGAGGATCAAAGCTGATAGGAAAGGGAATTGTCTTTTTGTTTGTTCATTTAAAAGTATGAAATACTTCACAAATTTGCATACCATCCTTGCGCAGAGGCCAAGCTAATGTTCTCTGTGTCATTCCAACTTTAGTGTATATGCTGCCAAAATGAGCACTGTTTGTATTTATTCAGACAGGGTCTCACTATGTGGTTCAGGCTGGCCTTGAACTCACAATGTTGCCCAGGTCTGTCTTGAACTCATGAGCCACCTGCCTTATACTTCTGAGTATTGGAATTAGAGGCATCCACCACCAGGCTGTGACAGGAAAAGGGAATTGTTGAAATGGGGCAGAGCAGCAGAAAATGGAGCATGAGACTGCAGGGGGCTTTTCATAGCAGTTTGACCCCAACTTCACAGCTTCTTAGAAAGCAGGCATATCCTGTCAAGTGGACCTTTGTTCATCTACAGCTACTATGGATGGCCAGTTTCAGAGCAGGATGGAAGGCTGGTGACCTCTGGCTATGACTTGCTAATTTGGGAGACAAGTAAGGTTGAGTAATTCATAAAGGTTTAGCACTGAAATTCCTGTGTTATAAGAACCTCCTTCAGCCCTGCACAAATGGAGACAGTCACTCAGAGCAAGGGTAGTAGTATGCTCTGCCCCAACAAGAGTGCCTGGAAGCACCCCTGGAAGGTGGAGTGACTTCCTGGTTTCATTGTGAGACCTGGGAGGTTACTCCTTTGATTTGGGAAAGGAAGACAGGAAAATGGGATGCCTTCTTTTTGGTCTGGATGCCAGAACTTGGTTAGGCCTTAGTGTTTTTTTGTTTTGTTTTGTTTTTGAGATAGGGTCTGGCTCAGGCTGGCTCTGAGCTCACTATGTAGCCCAGGCAAGCCTCGAACTCAGTAATCCTTCTGTCTCTGCCTCCTGAGTGTTGGGATTACAGGCGTGAGCCACTAAGCCTGACACTGTGGTATGTGGTATTGATGGCCGGTGCACGTGAGTCACCGCACCCAGCATTGTATGTGGTTACCAGGGATCGAACTCAGGACCTTGCGCTTGCGAGGCTTGCAAGGCAGGTACCGGAACCACTGAGCTAAATCTCTGGCCCAGGCCTTAGTGCTTTTTTGTTGTTGTTCTGCCCAGAATGATCTCACACAGTGAGGAACTTGCCACGTTCATTTTTGAACTTCCTGATGTATTTTCAGATATTACTTGGTTCCATAGATGGACTCCTTCTTGAACATATCTTTCTGTCAGTACTCTGGTGGGTGTCTGAAATAGAAGGTCTTCCAAGTAAGAGGAAGAATAGTAGGTCTGGGTAGATTAGGTAGTGAGCATACTTGGGTCAGGAAGACAGTCTGTAACCCAGAAGCCACCCTGACAGCTGCACAGCCAGAAGAAGGCTGTCCTGTGTGGCAGAAATGGCTAGATCTCTTTACTCTCCTCTGCTCAGCTGCCTTTGGCTCAGCTGCTGTGAGAGCAGAAGCAAGAGACAGCTGCATCTTGGGGATGAGTGAAGGGCTGGAGGAGGGGAACAGGCTCTAAGACTGTATTAGAAGGACTAGGCCAGCCAAAGTCTCTTCTTTGGTGCATCCACTTCCAGCTCCAAGGGGGTCTACCTAGTGGCTCTTTTTAGGAATTTGGGTCAGTAGGTTTGAGAGATCAAGACCTGCTTTCTAGAGATGGAGTGTGACTAGTTGGAAAAGCTGACACCACAGGTAGCAGCAGGATGGTCATTCTAGTGTCATTGTAGTCTGTGGTATTGCTCTGGTAGTCCCTCTTCTGCCATCTGTCTCCATTCATTACACATTTATGAAAATTCCTACTCCGTTGGAAGGAAGGCATTTGAAATAGTAACAGTTGACAGTGGTTGGTTTGGTGTTGGTAATTTTCTCATTAGCAGAGATAATAGCTGCCATTAATTTTACTGATTTTAAGGGTGTTCATGAATCTTTGCAGCAACCTGTGAGGTGGACTTTTTGCTTCCCTCTCCACAGATGAAGAAACTGAGCTCAGAGCTTGTTCATCAAAGCTGGGAGCAGTTTAAGGGGCTTCTTGTCCTAGGGACAAGAATCATGTAGTATAGATAACCTTTTTCTATAGCCATGTCTTCCTGGAAAATAACCTCAATATTTCAGCAATATCAAGAATTGTGAAGGGAAGGCATAGAGAGAGTGCTTATTGTCTTTGTATGTAAATTATGAGGGAGGTGGACATGAGTTTAAGGCAGCTAGAATTGAGTGATGGGTCAGTGAAGCTCACAGCCTCAAGGCTTGTTTGTGCTCTTAAATCAGAGTGGAAAACTAATCAGTGTGTCCTTTTAGTTGCTCAGTGTTGATCAGTCAGCTCTTGGGGGCATGGGGCTAGTCATGCAGGCAGAAATCACATCACATGTTCACATGTTCCCTGAATTGAAGAGCAGAGGTTAAAATAGAGGACACTGTCCTGTCTTTAAGGGGCTTGTAGTTAATTTGGGAGAGAAAAGTATATGGCTAGGTCATTTGAGAGGGTGTGGAGATCTAAGGATGAAACAAAGTCTAATGAAATGAGTCAGCAAGTCTTCTAGTATGAGAAGTACTTGAAGGGTAAAAGCCAGGGAGAGATGGATTTTGGCTCAGTATGATGAAGACCTTGGTGATGAGCTGCCCAGAGGCTGAAGAGCAGTTGTATAACAAGTCAGTGAAATTTTGGCACAAGAGGTGTTGAGACAGAGGCTAGGAAGGCAGAGGGGATCTTGAACAGACTCAAACATTGGGTAGTGAGTCACAGGGGGAGGCATGCAAATCCTTTCTGACCCTGAGCCCCTGTGGGCCTGTCTTTCCCAGTGGAGGTGTTGAAAGTTACTGCTTTCTAGCACTCTGCTGGCTCCAGAATTGTCCTGCAATGGTTCATCAGGTCCCAGGAAACAATACTTTGCACCTATACCTTATGATTTCCCCCTACCTTCGTGGAACAGCAGGCAAGCGTTGGGGAAGGAGTAGGTTTAGGGTATTTTGGTTTCTTGCCATTGGACAAACCTTGTTGGACAAATTGGCTGAGGTTTCCTTGAAAGACATAACCCAGTGATGGCCCACTGGTCCACCCCCAGGGCTCTCTGACCACAATGTCATGACTCATCCACTTCTGGAGGAATGGAGATACAATTAGTCCTTGTATCACTTAAGGGAAACAACTACTGAAAGGCAAAAGTAGCCTTTGCTAGTCTTGCAGATCGGAAATCCTGATCTCTTGGTAATAATCTTTCTTTATTCTTGGCTTTGAACCTGGACCCTGGTTAGCCCCTGTGCCACACAACCTTCACCAGTGGGTGGCCAAGAGAAACCCAGTGGAGGGAGCAGGAGTTTTACCCTACAGACAGTATTGGTCTGACCTAAGCAGAGGAGTAAGGACAACAGGCTCAAGCTGTGGCTGCTGAATTGAATTTCTCAGAGGAGTGAGTCTCTGGGTTAAGCTGTGTCTAGTTCCTAAGAACCTGGCTCTGTACCCTAGTAGTACTTGGAAATTGTACTCTAGTGAGTCAGGGACATCAGGGCCTGTGGGATGTTGAATTTCAAGGAAGATCCAGAGCTCCAAGAGCTCAGTGGCTCCAAGAGCTGAGGCAGTTGGTGAGGCCACTTGCCTGCTGGAGGGGAGAAAGAACATTCAGTCATCAGTGACTTACAGGGGTGCTGCTATATCACGCCTGCTTCTGACAAGGCATAGGACTTTATTTCCATCAACACAAAATGAGAGAACTGGAGTTGGGGGAGTCTAGCCTCCTTCACTGAGGGAAAGAGGGGCCGAGAAAGGCCTCTGGATTTCAATAAAGGAGATAACAGTAATGCCTGGGGACTTTTACCAGAACCAAATTCTGACAGAGCCCTCTCAATGATACAAGGCTAGCATGCAGGGCCTGGGCAGGTGGAATGAGTCAGCTTGTTTTCAGCTTTTATTTGACCCAGCATGCCTTCTATTGGGCCTGTGGTACAAGGGTTAGAAAGAAAATTGTGGACCAAGAAGACTCCTTAATTCTTGGCTTGAAGCTGAGTTCCATGGCTTTAGGTCTTTCTTCTCCCAAGGCAAGTTGGCACCAGTGTGCTCTGGACACACGTAGATCTGGAGCCCAAGAAGCTGGTGCTGGAGAAGAGCTAGAATTCTGGCCACAGCTGAAGATAAACTAGCTGAATTGTTTGCTGCCCTCACCCCCAGGCTGGAGACTGAACCCAGGGCCTTTCATATTCTAGGCATTAAGTTGCCTTCTCAGAAGTTCTTCTGTTCACAGTTGAAACTGGGGAGAGGGATCTTATGATAGAGAAAAACAAGGGTTTGCAATGGGGCCTACCTTCTTTGACACAAGTTCCTCTCATACCAGGCCACAAGACTGCCTCCTGAAAGCACCCATGGGACACTGTTAGGAGTGGATGCATGAGTACTAGTGCCCTGGGATTGGAACTATTGGGGTTTTGTGTAAGCCAAATCAGACTTTAGGGTCGGATGGTGTGTCAGCTGGTGCTTTTGCAGACTTCCAATAGCTTGTGATTTCTCTCTTAATGTCTTTCTCTTGAATACACTTCCTTTCTCCTGGTCTACCCCAGGTTATTACTAGGAATCTCTCTGTTTCTAGGACTTTCCTGTCCTTGGAGCCAAGCTTCAGGCCCATATCCTGTGGCTCCAGGGCCTTCTCCTGGGTGTCTTCAGGGCCCAATTTTTCTTTAGTATTTCCAGCTGCTGGCTTGATCTCTTTGTCTTCTTCCAAAGCCTATACCATAGCCTCCTATCTCACTGCATCTACTTTTTAGAATGCCAGAAATGTTAAGAAAACTTAGAAATAACCTAATTTAAGTCCCCTCATTTTCATGGGTGAAAATTGACAGCCTGAGAAATGAAGTGGTTTGTCCAAGGTCACTAGAAAGTTTTCTCCTCAACTTGCTTGATCATGAATATTTGCCCCTAATTTTTTTTTTTTGAGACAGGGTCTCACTTTGTAGTTCAGGCTGGCTCTAAGCTCACTATGTAGCCCAGGCAAGCCTCAAACTCAGCAATCCTCCTGCCTCTGCCTCCTGAGTGCTGGGATGACAGGCGTGAGCCACCACGTGCGGCATTGCGGTATGCGATGTTGATTGTTGGTGGGCGTGTCTCCATGCCCAGCATTATTTGTGGTTACCAGGGATCGAACTCAGGACCTTGCGCTTGCGAGGCAGGCGCCGGAACCACTGAGCTAACCCTCCGGCCCCTGCCCCTAATGTTTTTAAGTAGTAACATTCCTCCATTCCCCAGAATTGTTAAATATCTAGTCATGTGTCCAGTAGCAGCTCTGTTTTTCTGAGCCTGATTTCACCTGATCTCAAGCCCTTCTTCCCTCTCACGGCCTGAGCTCTGATGGGTCACTAGTTCACAGATTAGAAGGAATTAGGGTAGACAGATGTCTGGCACATCTACCCAGAGGTAGAGCCATGCTGTAGGGCTGTTTTGTCCAGAGACCAGTCACTCTGCCCTTAGGGGAAGGCTCCTGGGAGCCAGAGATAGACATGGTTCTGGAAACTTCAACGAGGCTTGCCAAGTTCAGAGCCTACGTAGCTCAGGAAATCCCTCACCAACTCCCCACCCCCAAGTATCTATCTATGTGCTCTGACCTTTCTGAGCTCCTAATGCTTCTAAAGCTGCATCTGTCCTACAGTCTCTCACCTGCTTTATCAGGGAAAGAATGGCCCAGTCAGACATGGGTCAGGCTGGGTCTGGCCTCTCCAGAGTCCCCACTTCCTCAGCCCCAGGGAAGACTTCACAGCCCCATTAAAGCCACTCAGCCTGTCCTACCCTTCTAGCACATGATCCCTGTATAATTTATGCAACAAATCCTCTTAATCTGGAGTCCTGCCAAACAGTAACCTGCTGCTCACCTGTCTTTTTCACAAATTGAGGGGAGGTGGAGATTGAAAGTGTGTCGGGGGTATGGACAAATCACCCCAGACATCATCAGTCAGCTTTACTTCCCTAAAACCTTGCAGAATCTCTGGGGTAACTTAGTAGTTCCTGACCCTCAGCTCATCCTCTCCTTACAAAGGCATCTTCCCTTCAGTGCTAGAGTGAGGCAAAGACAAGTGTCCAGAGCCGCCCGTGCACGGGATGCCGAACCCTGCCTGTGTCCCTCTTCAGTAGGTGGTGTGCAACCCCCGCCCAACTAGCAACTATACCCTCCGCTGCGAAGGTACAGGCCCCGCCCAAAAGACAGCTCGCCCCGCCCCGGCGGGCGCCGGCCCCGCCCCTAGAGGTCCGCACTCTGGGAGGCGAGTGGGGGCCGGCGGTACAGCTGGGGCAGCGCGCGGCCCCAGCAGCGGGTTGCTCGGACGCCGTCCAGGCGGAGCCGGCTTGGCCGGGGCTGCAGCCATGGTAAGGCGGGCGGGCTCTGGGCAGGGCTGGGCCTCTTAGGGCCTTCTGCTTCCGAGCGGCTCCGAGAGGATCTAGGGCGCCGCAACCCTGGCAGCGCGGGGCGGGAGGTTCTGTCCTCGGCCCAGGGTTCAGCAGGCTTTGCTGGTGGGTGGCGCTACGTCACTGCTTCCAAGTTTTCTCTCTAAGCGGAATAGCTACAGAGCGGGTCGACCCCAGGGATGCTGCCCACGATCTTGGAGGAAGGGGTGGGTCTGTGTTGTGGGAGGTGTTCGCTAACAGGGATGGTTTGTGCAGGGAAGGGCACGTGATGAGCCTGGCCAAGGTTTCTGACCTTGCCCTAGTCAGCTGTTACCTGGATGACCCCTACCCATCTACTCTGGGCACAGAGGCAAGCGCCAACTTTCTTTGGGAGACAGGGGAGACCCACAAACACTGCTTGTCTTCCCAAAAGGGATGGCGAGACGCTGGCAAGGGGCACGCCCAGGACCTTTCTCAAAGGGACCTCTGAAACACAGACTCCCAGCCATCAATCTGCCTGACAAGAGTATCTTAAGGCCTTCGGGACAGAACCCAGAACCGTGGGGAAGCTTCCTCCCGCTTCTTCTACTCCCCCACCCCTCAACTAAGTCTCTCCGCAGTGTGTGGGGGGCGGGGAGACTCATTCCTGCCCCCTGCCTGTGGTGGGAAGAGAAGCAGTAACTCCAGCCAGCCTCCCCGGAGGCCCCAAGGTAGGAAGTTTTGATGCTTGGCTGTGAGGATGCCAGCTCCTCTCTTGCCACTGTTACCACAGCTTGCCACAAACACAGTGGTGAGTGTTAGGACCTCCAGGCTGCACACCATCTTTTCCTCCCAGTATGGGACCCCCCATCCTGTGCTCTCTTCTTGGGAGGCACAAGCTGTTTACAGCAGTAGGGGGCCCATAACCAGCCTGTGCAGCGGGATGTTGGCTATGGGCAGCCACCAGAAGGGACCTCCCTTGGCCCTGTAGAATCACAAGCTTTTAGGTCCACAAAGGCCACCCATTTAGGCTCTTGCTTTTCAAGCTGTGTCCAGGCAAAGGCCCAAGTCTTGGCCAGGAAGTCTTAGTGACCCTATAACTTTCCCCAGAGGAGGATCCTGGGAGAATCCAAGTGTTGCCTATCCTTATCCCTGTCCCCCTCCTCCTCCTCACATGAGGGGTGGACAGGCTTATTGTCACAGGGATGAATGCCTGGGGAAGCACTGATTGTCCCTGGTTCCAAGCCCAGCAGGGACTAGAGGAGCTTTTTCTGCCACTTACTAAAGTTCAATTGAGGTCTTGGTGTTTTCATTTTGCCCCAGGCCACCCTGTTCTTTGGGAATTAAAGATGCTCCACTACCACCAGTCTGTAGCCTCAAGTCCCTGCTCTCAACCCAGCCAAGTCCTTAGGCTATTTCCTGTCAAAGAAGACTCCTGTGAATCTCCTTATCAAAGGAAGTCCATCCCAGGTGCTTTGAAATTCACTGGAGACCTCACCAACCCAGTAGTCACAGCCAGTTTAAGTTGGCATGTGAAAAAAATGATAGGTCATCATTTATTACTATCCTATGGTTTGAGATGCACCTTCTTTAAGGTTCAAAGCAGCTTGAGGTGTCTCATCTAGGAGTGATTTCTCTCCCTAACCTCCCCGCGAGGCAAGGAAAGACCATTCACTGTTGCACATTAAGGTCCTGAAATTAAGACATTATTCAGATTCCCAAAGGGTGTTTCCAGACCAACCAGAAACACTGGCCTCCTCCTAATAGTATTACATCTGTACATTCCTAGGTATTTGTCTCCCATTTAAGTGGCAGCTCTGAAGTCATTGTAATACCAGCCTCTTGTTATTGTGAACATGTGCCCCTCAGAGACCAAGTGCCAGCAGGTCCCTATGAATCTGAGGTCAGGTAGCCTCGGGTAACAGGAGTTCCTCGAATTAGACCCCTCTATATCTGGGGTTCCCTGCAAAGCAGATTTCTGAAGACAATAGAACACAGTTTCCTAGGAGAAAAGGGCCATCCCTATGGAACATATTCCCAGGAGTATTGGACATCCCACTCTACTTCAGCACTGTTTGATATTAAGTTAAAAGAGATCAGAGGGTTGAAATCTTTTGGGAATAGGTCTCCTGTGTCATTGCCCCCTTGTAATGATGGACCAGGTCACCTTGGGGATAGTTCATAGTCCTTAGTAGCCTTAGTGTCCTTGGGGGTTAACAGAAGAAACCAAGTGGATCAGGAGCCTGTGCTGCAGACCAACTTGGGAGGTTGGTGCTGTGCCCACCGGGTTAGGCAGAGGGCAGGCATCACGGGGCAGCCAATCAGAGGAGGGAACTGCAGAAGAACGGAGTGATCCTGCTGCAGCTGAGTTGTCCTTGGAGGGTGGGAGCCAAGGGAAGGGAAGGAGGAGGAGGGGTGGGGAAGGACATTCCACAGGCTGTTTTGGCCCCTGCCAGAGATAGAGGGAGGTCAAAAGAAAAAGGGAAAGGAGCAAGCCAGGAAACCAGAAGACAAGAACATCAAGACAAGGCTGTTTCTGTGTGCAAGGAACTTTGCTTAGGAGATAAAATTAGAGCTTCAGCTTGCTGACAGGGAATCTGAAGCGTGGGGCATGGACCATTCACTGGGATGGCAAGGCAGTTCTGTCCCTGAGGACGAGACTGAAGCTGGGGTAAGGCGCTGCTCTGGGAGATGGGTGGATCACTGTTCCTAGGCCCCAATGACCTGTCTTCTGCCTTGACTGACACTGGGGCTCAAAACCAGAAAATAATTTGGTCACTGGCAGAGCTAAGGGAGTGGGCAGGACAGACAACAGACAGGAGGTGTGGACCCCAGTGTCTTGACTCCTTTTGTAAAGCTCCTTGGCCTGCATGTGATGCGCTGCCGAGAGGTGCTGGGTTCCTTCCTGGTAGCTGTGCTGGAAAATTGTGGGAGCTAGGGATCTCCATCAGTGCCTGTCCTTCTCCCGCTGCTGCCCCTCTGCTTAGTGCCTCTGGACAGAACATATTCCTCTCTCCCACCCTTAGCCAAACCCCCAGACCAGTTACCGGGCCACCATGGGACTGCATAGAGAGGCAGGATTTCCTAGAATTCCCAGCTGCTGCTCCTCAGCCCTGTCCCTACTCTGTTGCTGTATAATTAACAGTTTCAGCTGGGACACTTTTTTTTTTTTGAAACGGTTTTGCTTTGTAGTTCAGGCTGGCCCTGAGCTCACTGTGTAGCCCAGGCAAGCCCCAAACTCACAGCAATCCTCTGCCTCTCGAGTGCTGGGATTCCGGGCACGAGTCACTGCTCCTGGCATTGTCTGTTGGGCTGGGGATCAAACTCGGGACCTTGCTTTTGCAAGGCATATGCTGGAACCACAGAGCTAAATCCCCAGCCCTGGGACGCTTTTGAGAGTGAAAGGGGGAGCAAATAATCATTGTGCTAGGCCAACAAGCATAACGTGGGTCGTGTGGTAACCTAACACATCTCACGTGTGGAAAAAGCCTTTTAGATCAGGCCTGCCTCATGATAGCTTCTGGCCACCAAGCCCCATATTGGAGTTCTTGTTTCAGGCTAGTGGCCTCTTTTCCTCCCTTCTTTACAGGCAAACCCTGCAGGGCATGGCTGTCAACAGGTGTGGGGACTTGAGATGATATCCTAGAAGTAGTTTTTAGAGGACCTTTCCCTCTATACTCATCTCTTTGCCCCATTCAGTATTGGAGATTGAACTTAGGGCCTAGCTCTCCTATATCCCTAGCTCTTTTTAAAAAAGCTTTTCATTGTTTGTTTAGTTGGTTTTTTTGAGATGGGGTATTGCTATGTAATTTAAGGCAGCCTTGAACTCACTATGTAGCCCTGACTGCCTTGAACTTGTGGCAATCCTCCTGCCTCAGTCTCCCAAATGCTGGGACTACAGGTATATGCCACCACACCTGGCTCAAAAAGTTTTTTATTTGTGACATGGTCTCACTAAGTTGCTAAATTTCCCAGGCTGAGTTTGAACTTGGGATCCTCCTCCCTCAGACTCTTGGAGTGATGAGATTACTGGTGTGTACCACCATGCCTGGGTCTAGTCTTCCTTTCTGTTTCTTTCCTTTGACATAAACCCAGCATGTTTGCTTCTTTCATTCTTCCCTTTGTAAAATGGGGTGTGCAGGAAGACTCTGGCTATCTTATCTTACCCTCTTGGGCTGGGACCCCACAGTGGTTTAGGGTGGCCCTTACTGGCTTGGCCAATCCCCAGAGGGTGAGTCAGCCTCTGCAGCCAACCCTTGTCCATTGTCTGGGGTGGCACGTGGATGTTGTGAGGCAGAGCTGAGCCCAGCACTGCCAGGCACCCTGCAGAAGAGACTGCCCCCAAAGGAGAGGGGAAGCTGTAGGGTCTAGAGCTGAAGATGAGAGTAGGGGAAAGGACCACCTTCTAAGCTGGGGATGGGATGGAACAGGCATCTACAGAGAACCGGTCTGTTCTCTGCATACCCTGTCACCCTCTCACTGAGGCAGGTCATGAATTAGGCCAAATCCTTTTCTGTACTGCTGACTCCAGGCAATGTGGGCAAGGGGACAACTAGGAATGCTTCTTCGTAGATGTCTCTTGCAGTTGGGGGCTGTCAGAAGTACCAGGGCTCCAGCATTGTTCACCCATCCAAGCTCTAAGAGTATCCTCCCACCCTCTCTCCTCTGGTCCCTCCAGCTCCCTTCCCTCCATACTCAACAGCCACTGGAAGGCTTGCTCTTGTCTCCTGAGGTCCAAGAGACTCATGTTTGATTATTCTGGTATGGCTCAGTGTCTGGAGTAAGAGAAGGATAAATGGGACTAAGCTCCAGGAAGCAAACCCTAGAGGGTGGGCACCTGAGGCAGAATCTGTGCCTGGGTCTTCAGTCATTGACCAACAGTGACAGAGGCACAGAACTTGCAGACATCTCCATCTCTGGAGGAAGCCCCCGCCCCCTTCCATCTTCCTTGTGCCTCTGCCCCATTCTGACTTTTTGTGCTCTACCTTGAGTCCTAGTCACACGCTCAGGCCCAGGCTTCTGTCTACTCCCTCTTAAGCAGTCTGATTTTTTGGCCTTTGGGATAGTCCCTGGCCCTGGACTTGGCCAGACCTCCAGGAGGGGCAGCTTCAAAGACACCACGCTGAGAGGGACTGGAACTAGAAGCATGGCTTGGGGGGGCTCTTGGGACCTGGGGTCCTTCTCAATCTCTTGTCTGAAGAGGGTGGTAAGCTGGTTATGGGGAGAATGGTGAATACCTCTGCTGGCATGGCTGCAGTTTCTTTCATATCTAACCACAAGTGCTTCTCTCTCCTCACCTTTTCTGTTCTTGGCCTTCTTCCTTGTCCTTCCCTTCTGGCTCCCGCCCTACTACCTCCCACCTATTTCACCTCCCCAAACCCCCAGATCAAGCCTTTTCTGGAGGACACCATGGATGATGCAGAACTGAGCAAGTTCATGAAGGATTTTCCAGGAAGTGAAAGTTGCCACCCACCAGAGGCCAAGACCAGGCTGTCCAGGCCCCAAATCCCGGAGCCAAGGCCCCAGGCCCCTGGCATCTATGAAGATGACCTGGAGCTCAGAGCCCCCTCGTGGCCCCAGTCCTCTGACAGCCAGCAGTACTTCTGCACCCCCACCCCTCTCAGCCCCTCCACTCGTCCCCGCAGCCCATGGGGCAAGCTTGACCCCTATGATTCCTCCGAGGTAGAGACTCCAACCCTGCCTTTGCCTTTCAGTGTATGGGAGTGGGGGTGCAGGAAGTCCAAGGGAGGAAACAGAGAGAACCTTGAGTGTTTGTGTGTGTGTGTGTGTGTGTGTGTGCGTACACACCTGAGGCCTCTCTCTCTCCTATATTAACCCCAGCATTGTGGTCCTTTGCTTCTGAAGGCACTAGGAGTTGGCAGTGTTAGACAGGGCCCAAAGGCCCAATTGGTAGCCTCAGGTGAGACCTCTAAAGACTGGTACATTTTTTAAGCCTGTGGTGAAAATGTAGAAGAGAAAGCAGGATGACTGGTGCTGGGGCCCCTCCTGCCTCTCACCCTGATGCTTCTATCTTTCTGTCCACTAGGATGACAAGGAATATGTGGGCTTTGCGACTCTCCCCAACCAAGTACACCGAAAATCTGTGAAGAAAGGCTTTGACTTTACCCTCATGGTGGCAGGTAGAAAGGGACAGGGCTGGGCTGGGCAAGTGGTATTTTAGGTGGGGTTGAGGGGTGTGTGTGTGAGTAAAGGAGCCATGGGTGAGAGAAGGAGCAAGCAGCAGATAGCTATGCCTCTTTTGCAAAATGACCAGAAGTTTTGATGGCCAAAAATGTGTAAATGTGGTCAGCAGGGAGAGAGGTGCAAAGAGCCCTTATTTCACAGTTTTCTGGTGCAATATTTGCCCTTCCTTTGTAACCTTGGGTGATCTCTTGCTGTGTGTTGGTTTCATTCAAATGAGAAGGCTGGGTAAGCTAATTTCACTGCTTCCTTCCAGCTCTAAATACTATGTTTGGTTAGCCTAGTCCCAGTTGATAAGCAGTTACCACAGAGCTATAGATCTTACCTTCTGATTTGGTTCCTTTGCCTTCTGTTCTATTAGGAGAGTCTGGCCTGGGTAAATCCACTCTTGTGAATAGCCTCTTCCTCACTGATCTATACCAAGACCGGAAGCTCCTGAGTGCTGAAGGTAAGGAGAGAAGCACCGCACGGAGACAGGCAGACCTGTTTTAAGAAGTTAAACTTGCAAACCTAGTCATCAAGTCAGGGGCCCGGGACTCTGCCAGCATGCTGGAAACACAGCTTCCTAGAGAGACTGATGTATCTCTCTCTGGGCCTCTCTAGCCTGGCAACCCACCAGACAGCTCCCCAGAGATTTGGGTGCTGAAGCAAGGCAGGGCCCAGAACGCTGCTCTCTGAATGAATCTGATTCCCAAAGGATTCCAGGAATCCAAGCAAAAAACTGAGCAAAGAAAAGGCTGGGGCCAGAGCCAACAGCCACTGGCATTTCCTGTGTTGGGAAATGTGTTCCTTGCTGGTTCCCAGAGAACAGGCCTTTAGGCAGTTTGTGGATAGGAAGTGGGGGTGGGTGGGTGTGGATGAGGCAGTCTGGGCAGCAAAGCTTGCTGGGGTGGGCAGTTTGTCCTGACTGGGCAGTTCCCTGCCCTTGCCCTCGCCTCAGTTTCCCCCTTCTCCAGAACGGATCATGCAAACTGTGGAGATCACTAAGCATGCAGTGGATATAGAAGAGAAAGGTGTGAGGCTGCGGCTCACCATTGTGGACACACCAGGTTTTGGGGATGCACTCAACAACACAGAGTGGTATGTCTGACCAAGCACAACCCCAGCTGCCCTGACCCACTCACTTACTCCATAGTTACACAGGGTGTGTGTAGGCATGGACATAACCATACTTGTCAGGAGGAAATGCTTTGTCATTCCCCTTACTGCACAGTTGTCTCCTGTAAAAGTGAGAGGTTGGTTTCTAATGTTCTTTCCAACTCTGACCTGGGGACACAATAAAAGAGAGAAAAATTTCAAAAAGCATATGTGAAAACATATAGCATAAGGTCTGACATATAGTAGTAGGTGCTCTATAAAATCACCCTCCCGGGCCGGGGATTTAATTCAAGTGTTACTGCTCCTACATTGGATACACAAGGGCCCAAGTTCAATCCCTGATACTCCAAAAAAACCCCCCAAAAAACAAAACACCCTCCTTCCTTCCTTTTTACCAGCAACATTTTAGATGCCACATGTAAGTCTTGTTAAAGGGAGAGTTGGAGGAGGGGTGAAGGGAAGAAAGGAGGCAAAGGAAAAAAAAGGGGTAGAACTTGATTTTCACTCCAGATACCTTCTTGGCTCCCTGCTAAAAGCAAAGGCGGTTTCACCACATGTGCACATGCAAGTTTCCTCATACCTCTCTCTTTATTTTTACTTTTTTTTGTAAACAAAAACCTAGCTGTTACCACCTTACCCGATTGATCCAAAAATACCCCAGAATGATGCTTCCATATTGAAAACTGTAAAGAAGCCTATTTATATTTGTGAATGTTGATGATAATAATCTCAAGGCCAGCAATGTAATCTTTGGAGTCACTTGTTGGGAATTGTCAAGCATTTCAAGATGATAGTGCCTCACACTAAGCATAGGTCCTTTTGAGTTAGGTCCCTGTGTGAACACATAGATCACCCACCTATGGAGCTGATCCTGGGTAATTGCCTCACAGACTAGTCAGAACCTTACAAACCTTTCTGTGTTCTGAATCCTCATCATGTGCCTTATCATTACAATATGTAATGTTAGCACAGCTAATTAATTGGTTTGTATTCAGCTTCACAGTCCAAATTCTGGGGGGAGGGCCATTTCTTCATTCTTCCACAGCACTGAGGTAGTTCATGGTACATAGTCCTTGTGGTCTTCATCTATATTCCTGATGGGGTAAGGTGACCTTCTATCCTCAACTTCCTCCTCCTCCTCTTCCTTGTTCTAGGGGTATGTCTCAGCAAAGTGGCTTGCTCTGAAACTCCTGACCCATGCTGACTTCTACTGTAGCAAGTACCACTTTCTCCTTTAATCCACTTAGCTCTTTTTACCCTTCACTGAATTTCAATTCAATGGGTTTATTTATTTATTTATTTATATTTTCATTTTTTTGAGGCAGGGTCTCACTTTTTGTAGTTCAGTTTGGCCCTGAGCTCACTATGTAGTCCAGGCAAGCCTTGAACTCAGCAATCCTCCTGCCTCTGCATCCCAAATGCTGAGATTACAGGCATGAACTACCACACCTGGCATTGGAAAGCAGTTCTTTAACATATGTATTCATCAGGGAGTATGAAAGGGTAGGTCTATAGAACTAAGAGTCAGAAAGCCAAGAATTCCGGTTGAGAGACACTTTGCCAAGCAAATGATCTGTTACACTTTTTTTAATTGCTCTCAGTTTAACATTTTCATTTATAAAGAGCCACTAACTGAGTACAGTGGCACGTGCCTGTAGTCCCAGCTACATATACAGAAGGGTGAACTGGGAGGATCACTTGAGCCCAGGAGTTCAAGTCTAGCCTGGGTGACATAGCAGGACTGTGGGTCAAAAAGAATTATAAGCATGTACTAATAAAAATAAGAAAAATAAAAAGGAGATGCTATAGGGCCGGAGGGTTAGCTCAGTGGTTCCGGCGCCTGCCTCGTGAGCGCAAGGACCTGAGTTCGATCCCCGGTAACCACATATAATGCTGGGCGTGGAGACTCACGCCCACCAAAAACCAACACCGCATACCACAATGCCGGACGTGGTGGCTCACGCCTGTAATCCCAGCACTCGGGAGGTAGAGACAGGAGGATTGC
>PVIC010029098.1:0-22773 GCA_004025085.1 Thryonomys swinderianus
CTTCTGGGAATGGCTGTGTAGCAGCAGGCACAGTAAAGCAGAGCTATATAGCAGAGAGCCCAAGAACAGAAGATGCTGTGCACCCCTGACAGGGAGCAGAGACCGCCTGAGTGGAGTTTGTCTTCCCATTAAAAGGAGCCAGCAGTCATCAGAGTCGTGGCTGTCACAACACTATCTGACTCATCCCTGGGGTTGGGAAATCCCAGCTCTGTCTGGGGTCAGACAAATGGTTTAGGGAGGGAGCCTGAGCCCTGGTCAGACAGCAGGGCAGGATAGACTTATTCTAGTTGCACTCAGAGCAATTACATACATCTGTGATTGGAACATGAAAACTGGTAATCTATTCAAATCGTTGGTTGATATATATTTAAGCTCACCTTGTAATTCTGATACACAATGAAGTATAGAAATCACACTTTTATTTTTTTATTTTTTTGTTTGTTTTTTGAGACAGGGTCTTGACTTGTAGTTCAGGCTGACCCTGAGCTCACTATGTAGCCCAGGCAAGCCTTGAACTCAGCAATCCTGCCTCTGCCTCCTAAGTGCTAGGATTATAGGTTTGAGCCACCATGCCTGGCAGAAATCACACTTTTTAAAATGAAGGAGAGCTGGGAAGGTAGCTCAGTAGGGCTGAGTGTGCCTCTCAAGTTCAAGGTCCTGAGTTTGAGCCCCAATACCTCACCCCCCAAAATGTAGGAAATCAGACACTACATAAGTGGTCAGAAATCAGATATCTCAAAACACAAAGAATCCTGCCTTGCAGTCCCATGGAAATACTACCAGGATTCCAAGGAGGATGCAACTGTGGAGAGACTTGATAAAGTAGGTAGGGATTTATGATATTTAGAGTTGTCCATGGCAGTGAATTAAAGAACACTCATCATCTTATCTTCTTCTGGCCCTCTGTTGTCAACCATACATATCTTCAGTTGGATATATTATCTTTAAAAATCAGGCATCAGCTTGTTTTACAGAAAACTGTCCAAAAAGTCTATTAGAAGTATATAGATTCAGACATCTGTAAAATACTTCTTTATCTAACAACCACATACATGAACACTATGGCTTAATAAAAATAATAAGAACTGACAAGTCATTCACATTTTAGCTGCTCATTTTTCTGCATTATTCATTATTGGTTTTATTTCATTTCCAAATAAACTGTATATTGCAAAATCTGGCCTGATGAATCTTTGCCTAGATATTGTGTCTTGTTTCTGCCACGGATTATTTTTATTCAGAATGATTAGGAAAAAGCAATGGTAGGTACAAAATACATTCTGGTTTTAAAAAAAGATGAAAATATCCAAGTATCTTCTATAGAATAGAAGGGGAAAATTCTGTTTTAAGATGACTTTTCTACTCTATTTCACAAATGGAAATGTACAACTATTCTACTTTTGTTTAGATTCACTAGAGTTCCCTTGATTTCATTTGTTAGACCATAAGTAAATACATTTTAGAGATGAAATGTACCTGAATTAGAGATATGATATGAAAACAGAAATAAATTTTATGGACCTAAAAGTAAAAGATATCACTGAGGTCACTGTTTATATCTGTTGCATCTTTCCATGAAAATAAAGTGAAACATTTTTGTAGTATAGGATCCAAATGTTTCCTCAAAAGTTTCATGAGCTCAGAAATGAAAGTTTGGGAAGTGACTGGATCATGGGGGCATAAACTTTGTTGCTGAATTAATGTACTCATGGATTTTCAGCTAAGCATGCTGTTAAAAGATAGAGCCTGGTGAAAAGAGGGTCGCTGGGTGTGATCTGGAAGGGCATATTCTTGTTCCTGGCTCTTCTCTTTTCTCTCTGATTCCTGACTGCCGTAGCTTGAATAACTTTGCTCCATCATCATGTGTACCATGTCATTTCTGCTCCAGAGCCAACCAACACTGGACTGAACCCTCAGAAACAACAAATCAAAATAAAATCCTATTCATTCAAATGGCAGGTGTTAGGTACTCAAAGCATCAGGAAAGTGACTAACACGAACCTCTTCTGAGTTGGTGAATGTGACATTTGGGCTTATAACAAAATCATGAAAGAATATCTGTATGTTCTTTACCTTGAATCAATTAGCTTTCCTTACCTTTCTTTGCTATTTCACACCATCCATGAGGTTACTAGATATTGCATTCTGTTGAACATCCCTGAAGAGCTGATGTTTATTGCACAAATTTTATTGACAAAAATTGAGTTTCACAAATTAATTTGCTCAGGCCTTAGTTCAATCCCCAGTACCACACACACACACAAAAAAATAATAATTTGCTCAGAGTCATAGGGTCTTATCATTTTAATATAACTCTATGTGACTCCAAAGCCCTTATTTTTCCTGACACAACACACTCCAGCTCTTTGAAATTATCTGACACTTAAAGGATAGCATAGCCTCTCCATACAAATAAAGTCCAAGTTAAAATCAATAGCTGATGAGGAGAGAAAGGAGGAGAGGTCATAATCAGTCCAGAGTTGGGCTCAAGAATAAATAGGCTCCTGAGTATGTTATTTGAATAACATACTGAATGATTTAGGAGCAGGTATTTAACCTGTTCTGAGACCCATTTTATCTAGAAAATGGGGACAGTTCTGATAATGGATGAAACAAATAAAGAAAACTAAATAGCCTTGGCTAGCATGGGTTTCCAAATCTCTTGCATGAGGTTGATTAGGGAAACACTCAACACAGAGCACAAAAGAAAAAATCACAACACAAAAGTAAATGAATACTAAATCAATCAAGGATACAAATCAAGATTGATTTATAAGGGAGTAATAGGCAAAGGAGAGTGTAAAGTTCTAATAGATATAGCAGGCGCTACTCTTAGCAAAGGCAAGGGAGGACTAGACGGTCCTTCAGGGGAGACTCAGAGATAACCTACATCAAAAATCTCAGAATCCGGCCAGAGATTTAGCTCAGTGGTTCCAGTGCCTCCTAAGCACAAGGTCCTGAGTTCAATCCCTGGTAACCACATACAATGCTGGGCATGGTGACTCACACCCACCAGCAATCAATACCACGTACCACAGTGCCGGGCATGGTGGCTCATGCCTGTACTCCCAGAACTCAGAAGGCAGAGACAGGAGGATTGCTGAGTTGGAGGCTTGCCTGAGCTACATAGTGAGCTCAGGGTCAGTCTGAACTACAAAGCGAGACCCAGTCTCAAAAAACAAGCAAACAAACAAACAAAAATCTCAGAATCAAGTTAGAGTGAAAAGACTGGGAACAGGATCATTCAAAGCATAAAAGTCCCTATAAATGCTGAATTCCCAGACCAGGCATATTGAAACTATAAGTCCTCATAAATAAGGAATTCCTTCTTTTTATCCTTCTTTGGAAATGGGATATACATAATGTCTCCATGCACCTATGATATATTAATTTTACTTAGTCTGAAATTATCTGTGAAATTTGTTTGGTCAGCTATCTTTCTCTCAGTGTTTATTTTGAAAGAATTAGATGAGTAAGTAAACGTAGAATGGTAACCTAGCTAATCCAAATCCTCATTAAAGGACCTTTTCCTCACTTTGTCAAAATATATTTCTGTGATAGATTTGTTACTGCTGGTCTAGTTTCTTTTTAAAACTCTAATTCACAAACAACACATACTCTGCTATGTTTCTTCTCAGGATACTTATTCATTAAATGAATCAAATTATTTTGTCTTTGTTCTTCTCACCCTTTGTGCCCAGCTCAGTATCTTGTATTTGCTATTTATTAGTTGAAGACACTTAACTGACAGAAAAATGAAATAGACTTCCTTAAAACTGGTGAGTTTATCACTTAGTATCGGTGTCATTTCTTCAACAGTAACTAGGTGGATGAATGAAAATTTGGGAGCTATAAAGAATAATGTATGATATAATAATATCCTGAATTTCTAGATTCTGATTTTAACTGTGAACTTAAAGCAAAGCCTTTAAGTCTTCAAATAAGAGTGGCTTATTCAGTAGTTTGTGGATTTCAATCAAATTAGAAATAGCCATGAACTCTGAATGTGATCTCTGGCACATGGTACCACTTGACACGTTACACCAACGTGGCTAGAGCTTGGAACAAACTAGCTCCAAGCCTATTAGTCAGGTGCCTTAATTGTTATATCTTAATCTCAGAAACAACAGTTTCAGATATCTCATGCTTGACTGACATTGATTACTAAAAATAAGATGACTGGAAAATATACGAAGCCTAAAGTACTATAGTAAATAGAAGGAAGTAAGGAAATACCAATATATTTCTGCATTGGGCTTTGAGGCATAAATATCTGAGTGCAGTTCAGCATTCAGAAAACGAAAGGTAGCAGGGAACATATTAAGGGAAAGGTAGTAAGGGGGAGTGTATTTCCTTTATTAATGTTACTTTTTGTAAAGTTGGAGGAACATATACTTTGGGGTGAGAGAAATTTAGAGCTTAAATAGAGATCTTATGAGCCTAGTTGGGCATAGTTGAAAGAGGATGCAATTTCAATGTGAATGTGGTTCAAATCGGTGATGTATACCAGTTAGGAAATGTACAACTTCAGACCTGTAATTTTCTTCACTGAAGCTTTAGCTTCTTTATCTATAACACAGACAGCTGAGCGTGGTGGCACAAGGTCAGTGGTAAGGCACTTGCCAAGCATGCCCAAGACCCTAAATTCAACCCTCACAATCATAAGAACAGACTATGGAGGAGGACTTATTGCTTCACATGACCAAAGTGTGGGAGAAATGACCAAATCCCAGATATGTCTGTTTGGCCTCTATTTGGGGAGGAAAGGAAAGGAAAAATGGTGATATAACAAATCTTTGTCTTATGTTCCAATCTGGGATTAATAATAACACCATCCCTAAAATGGAAATCATTTTCAAAAGAATCAACAAACATTCAAAGTATATCAAATTTAGATACTGAATCAGTCACAAATAATTAATCTTATGGTTAATTCAGTTTCTAACATGAGATACTGTGTTTTTGATAAGACACATATAATGATCAAAAATACTTTATGGAATGTTTTAGAGATGGTCTCCTTGGTTTAAATAGCCACACACAAACACATACATTCATACCAGGGTCAGTAAATCTATTAGAACTTTCAGTGGTACAAACAGCCTACTGAGGGATGCATGCCATAGGTTCCCCACCAGTGGTATACACATGCACATACACACAGAGTGTGTGCACTAGCAAAAGCAACTATTCCTTTCCACAAATGTATAATGTTCTTCCACCATCATGTCTCCTTCTTATATTGTTTCTTCCCACTCAAATGCCATCCTCACTGCTGTCCATAAAATTTTCCATTCTTTAGGGCCAGATTATAATTGCATGGCATTTGCAGTGAGCCACAAACTATTTTAGACACTGTGCAATATTATCTCATTCAGTAGTAATTGAAGCAAGTTAATATCAGCATTATCCCTCCTTATCCCTTTAAAAAACAAGGAATGAGGCTCAGAGAGGATGATGTGCTGGCATCCTTCATGCATCTCAAGGACTTGAGTTTAGCAGATGAGCTCCACTGCTTTGCTCCTAGCACAGCAGTGAGCATTGAGGTGATGACTTTCCTGTTCAATTGGAGTAAACGTTTCTTCTTTCTGGTCTCTGTTATATTTTATTAGATTAGCAGGATTTGAGATGGCCCAAGGTGAGCTACACCCAGAACATAAATAAATTTAGTATATTTATATGAACTGATCTGCATGCAAGGAAGAGCACATTGAATAGTTTTATCCAAGTCCCAGCTGTAGAAGCTGACCCAAGACAATTCACAAGGAGGTAGCAGGGCCTTTGTAGGAAATGTATTAGTGAGAGAAGGATGGATTGGGAATCATACACAGCATCCAATGCCTGGGGATAGGCTTCCCCTAACCAACTTCTCTGCTTATCATGTCTGTATGGAAGAAATGATGGCTAAAAATTAAAGGAGTTATTGCTCTAAGACTTGGGGCCCAAGCCACTCTGCTCTAAGCTATTCCCAGCTTTTCATAGAGGGAAGCTATTCCCTGCTATCATTCTACAAACAAGTGCATTCACCACCTACCCATGTGGAGCGCTGGCCTGATAGCCTATTGTTCCACAGGAGGCACATGGATGTGATGAATTCAAGACCTTTCTTTTTGGTTTATATATAAAGTGGAGAAATGGAAATGTCTCTCATCTGCCTTAGATCTTTGAAACTTTATAAAGCTAAGAAAATGTACTGTACTGCATTTTTCGTAACTGTTGAGGGCAGAGAGAGCTGTGGGGCACAAGGTCTGTGGTGCCTGTGGCTGTCTCTCCCTGTTCATCCCTCATACTATCTCTTGTGTCTTCAGAGTTCGAAGAGACCACCTCATGCCTCACATATAACTGGGAATAGATGAAGAATAATATAATTTTATTAATTCACACTGGGAGAAGTGATGTAGCCTATGGATTTAACTTCAGAAAACAGGTACAGAGAAATGTAACACAGGATGTGACTAGGATAAAATAATAAATAAATTAAGTAATCTAAATTGTTATTATTAATTTAATACTATTTATTATTAATATTGGCTTGGTCATTCACTACTAATTCTAGACTTGATTTTTGAAAGTTTCCATGGTCTTGATTTTATTATTTATTATTATAATAATGCAAAATACGATAGTCTAAAATGAAATATTATAGAAAATGGTTATTGTTACATTTTTTTCTGGACTTTAAATATGTACATATATACAAATTTTCTCCCTGCTGTGGAGAAAAGTAAATGAAAAGTCAGACTCTACCTATTGAGAAGATACTACTCCAAAATGAAAGAGTAAATCTGAATTATGTTCACAGTTGACAGAAGCTAGATTAAACAAACCTAAGTTTACAGCCCATGTTACTCAATAAAGGAACTATCTGGGGCCAGAGATTTAGCTCAATGATTCTGGTGCCTACCTCCCAAGTGCAAGGTCCTGAGTTCGATCCAGGTAGCCACATACAATGCTGAGCGTGGTGACCCACGCCCACCAGTAATCAATACCACATACCACAGTGCCAGGCGTGGTAGCTCACACCTGTAATCCCAGCACTCGGGAGGCAGAGACAGGAGGATTGCTGAGCTGGAGGCTTGCCTGGGCTCCACAGTGAGCTCAGGGCCAGCCTGAACTATAAAGTGAGACTCTGTCTCAAAAAAAAAAAAAAAGATAAAAAAAATAAAGGAACTATCTGGATGTAATACACAACTCATATACATATATATATATATATATATAAAACCATATATTCTCTCTCTATGTATATATATACATATATATGTATATATATCTAAATATATATGTATCTAAATTTATTTATTTATTTAGAAATAGCTCCTCCTTCCTCTTGTGCCCCTATCGTGCCCTCTATTAATTTTAAACTCTGTACTTACAACCTCTGGCCCACATCTGAGTCCTCTAATAAATGCTACCATCCTTGATGATTGCTATAATTTCTATTTATCATTTTACTTCCAGTGCTCACTCACAACATGTGACAAAAGTAGAATCTCATTAAGTATACATTAAATGAATGAAATGCCTTAAGAACTTTTCAAAATTCAGAATTAATAAACCTTTTAAAAGAGTTGATTTGATTAATTCTCGATAAAGATGACATGCTCTCTGTGATTATGATGATACTGAGCACAATAGCACCAAGGAAACAGGTTGTACAGAGTCCTCTGTGCTCACATGTTTGCAGGTTTGGGGCTGCGGCTTGGCTCAGTCATTCACTACTAATTCTAGACTTGATCTTTGGAAGTTTCCATGGTCTTTCAACACTAACATTCTTCTACATTGATCTTTTTTTTTGGGGGGGGGGCAAGGATCAAACTCAGGCCCTTGGGCATCTAAGGGAGGCCCAGTACCACTTAGCTAAATCCCCAGCCAACACTAACATTCTGAGGATAAAACACAACCAAGGCAGGGGCCTGTCCATGTTTTCATCACTATGTCCTAGCTGAGCACACTTGTTCACTAGATTCATGGTTTTGGAGTAACTGAATATATAAACAAACCCAAAATGCTATAACAAGTTCTCATTCCCAGATTTTATGCAGATCTTTTAGATTATACAGAAAACATATGATATGTAAAAATTATGGTAGAATTCCCTCACATTTGGAAGCTTTCTAGTCCTATGACTTTGACAGTTATAAAACTAAAAAAAAACTATATTTACTTGCATTAGAGATTCTCTTAGTTTTTATGATCTGCAATAGTCCAAATTAGCCTATGCTTCAAGAAAATAAAATTAGTATGCTAAAAATAATGCATTTAGGTAGAAAAATTATATATTCTTATTGAAGGGTATTAAGGTTAAAAACATGTTTAAATTTTGGAAGGATTAAAGAAACATTATTAGTTAGTAAAGTTTCCCTGATTTTTATTTTAACTATACAGAATTCACAGTTTGGGAATAAAATTGGACAAATAGCCTGCGATGTGACATTGTCTTGCTATTTCCTTTTGGCTCAACTTTAGAATTTCATAGTGATGCAACTTCAAAGTTCTGAAGGAATTTTTTAAGGTTACTGGGAAGTCACATAAAATGTAAGGAACTCTTTGGGTGAAGAGGGAGTAAACATAGGTGAGAATGACTTACTGCCAGCCCCCTGAATATCTTTCTAGATAGTGGCTGTGGGCTTTCAGTCAGGTGGTTGACACCACACCCTCTCAAACTGCCCCGGTCCTCAGGAGCACATGCTCATGAAGCCTCATACCTCTCTGGATGCAGACAAGTTTGTACAAGCCAGCCCACCTACGAGCAAAGTAAACTCACAGCACACAGCTGGGTATTGCAGGCTTCCTGGAAAGAAAGTCTTTTGAGGCAATTGCATCAGACAAGAACTTAAACTCTACCACTTAGTGACAGTGTGACTTTGGGCAACGTGCTTCAATCAGTCTCCTTTTCTGGATAAAGTGAGGGGACCTCTTACCTCATGTGGAGGAAAAGGATTGAACTGATGTGGATTTGCATATCCCTTCCAGAGGGCTCCTCTGCCTACATAATCCAAGGGGGCAGCTATTCCTACAGACCTGGAGAGGGATTCAATTCACCACTCATTCTCTTGTGCTGAGAATCATCTTCTTTCAGGAAATGCCAATGCAAGGAGGACCAGGCAAACACTATGACCTATGACACTATGACAGTGGCATGTATAATTCTTTGGTGGTTCAGCCTCTTTCTGCTCCTTGCTTCTCTGTTTGCTTCTGCTTAGGTGGTGGCCATAAGAACAGGGGATATTGTTCTTGTTTTGATCATGACAGCTGGTATCCAACAGAGAGAAATTGCCAAGTCAATGTATAATCACATTATAAGAATGGATAGTTATATCATTTTTTAATTCCTTCCTGAGATGCAGGAGTAGGAAGAGCATGGGCTTTGGTATAAAGAGCAAGCATTGGGTTTGTCATTTGGTGATTTGTGGCAAGCTGACTCATTCTCCCACCTGAGCCTCAAATTCTTCATCTCACAGCAATTGTTGAAAAAAAAAAACCTAGACATGAAGTAATTAATGTATAAATAAACTAAGAGTAGACACAGAGACACAAGTATCTAGCTTGCATTTAGAAGATACCTATTTACCTTGGTTCATTAATGCTTCTGTTCATAAACAATTCAGTTCATAAATGGAAATTTTCACCAAAATGTTGCTTCCATTTGTGAATTTCACTTCATGTGACTTATTTCCCCAGAATTATGGAAGGAATTAAGTTCATGAAAGGTAGGTAGATAGACAGATAGACAGAGAACATAACAGAAAGTCCATAGAGAACTCATAGAGAACATGAGGAGAAAGAGTCAAAGTTTACTATAAGAAAGTAAGATTGAAAAAGATCAATGAAAGAACCAGAATTGAAAGTCAGAGCTGTGTTTCTTTAGCAGAGGAGACAAATAGACACTGAGGGACATTCTGGCCCCAAACCCAGTCATACCTCTTCCATGGGCCTGGTTTAGGGGACAGGATCACTCCTCCTTGATGCTATTGTAATAGGAAAAGTACCTTCTAATGAGAAAAAGAGTCCCGAGGATCAGGGCACATAGGTCAACATACTTCAGCTTAAGGAAATGCTGGAAGGAAGTTTGGGAGGATTTGGGGGCAGGAAAAAACAAGGTAGGGATGATCAGAAGAGACAGAGAAGCTAAGCATGCCAGATTCACACAACCTGAACCTGCGTGGTGTGGGTGGGGTCACTGTCCTTCCACAGGCTCTGATCATATCAGTCTGCTTGTTTCCCAATTTTCAATACACTGCTGATTCCAGGAAATGCCAAGCCAGAGGAAAGAAGATGCGCATTGCACCTGCCCCATAGAAGAGGAAAGAATTGCTGGAGGCCAGCTGCCTGGACCACATCGCCAGAGGTTTCCTGATCACACAAGAGCAAAAAACTGAATCAGCAGAGTACTACCTGTGTTTAGCTTTCCTTGATTATCTCAGTGCATGTGTATACGTTTCACACAGATAATCCTCTACACATATGAACATTACTAGAGTGATTTCTTTATAATGAAGTCCAAAAAACAGAATTCACATGTAAATTCCCTTACATTTACTCTATTTAATCAATATCTTCTTTATTTTTAGTTAAGAAATATTTTTTTTTAAAAAAGGCTTACTCCTGAAAGCAATAAATTAAATCACTGTATATTTTCTTTGGTTTTCATTATCTGGAATGGCTTAGAGTTTTTCCTGTCCCTCTGCCTCTTTTTTCTTATCCTTTTTTTCAGAACCCAATTTGAAAATCATGGTTTTTCAAAACCTATATGACTATAGTTTTAATGTAAGAGATTCTATAAATGGCTAATAATCTAAAAACCCCAAATATTTCAGTTTTACTTTGGAAATTGTTCAAATATATGAATCCCAAATTATGAAATTCCAGCACTGATTTTTACTTTGTACTTGCCCTCTACATTAAAGCATAAAAAACTAGTGTCTTATTTTACATTATTTATTGTTCTTCCCCATACTTTCTACCTTGAAAACCATGAAAAGAAAAATATTTTGCTCCTACAGTTCTTGTCCCTGAAATGACATATGAACCACAAATGAAATTAGCTCATTAGTTAAAGTGCGAAAAGTGTCATCTCTGTTTCTTTTACAGAAATGTCTGTGCATATCGTAGACAGAAAAGGTCAAGATTGTGTGTCTCTATGGAAATTTTTGGTAAGGATCCAACTCTTCCATCATTCAAGTCTAGAAAAGGGAGGAAGTGAGACTTGTATCTTACAACAGCCTACCTGGGCACATGGGCACATACCTGTAATGCCAGCTACCTGTAAAGGCTGAACAGGAGGACTGGTCTGGGAGTTCAAGGCCAACCTGGGCAATATAGCAAGAACCTCATTCAAAGCAAACAACAAAAACAACTACCACAAAACTAGTTCCAATCAAGAAAACTAAATATTTAGTAATTTGATTGACTTAAATGTTTTCTTGCAGAGGGTATTTCCCCCAAATTTGATTGTTAATGTCCAGGACCCAATGTATAGTCTAAACAGAATTTCCAAGTTAAAGTTGTAGAAAACTCACTACTGAGGTCATGGAGAACTAAGCATGAAACATAACTCCAGTGCTAGAGAGAGTGAACCACATAATGAAGTACATGTTTTTTGCCTGTATTTCTACTTAAGATGGTGTGATTAAGTGGGTTATGTTTCAACTAAAATGCAGAAATCACAAAATTCACAGCAAATTATTATAATCAATAATAAAACCTGTGAAATAAACTCTCTAAAAATATATTTTGTTGGAAATAGAAGTCCAAAGCAACACATTTTAAATCTAAAACATAAATGGCCACCAATATTACATGTAGCCATCCACAGGGCTGTTCACATGGACAGAGAGACATTGGAAACCAATATTAGAAAGGATGACTATGATAATAATTCTCTCTAGAAGTGTGGATTTTCCTTTAAAGATATGACACAAAATTATGACTCATTAAAGCGGAAAACTAGAAATTCAAGTGAAATGCATTTAGTCCATTGATCTCTTAGTTTGTGGAAAGATAGTTAAGTGATTCAGAATTAATGCCTGATACATAGGCAAAATGATTAAAGTTATAAATATCTTCAAAGAGTCATTCAAAGCTTATTAAAATCTGTTCTTATAATAAGGTAAAGACAAGAATATTAGCTCTACCTTTTGCCTAGGAGAATCCAATACTGTATTTTACTTATTGGAAACAAAAATCATTTTTAGTTTGAAATACAGCTCTATAGGAGTGAACTTCTCATGGCTGTGATAAAATACTTGAGAGCAATAACAAGGGAAGCTAGACACATGTTTGTATTTCCAGCACAGTGGGAGACTCACACAGGAGGATCACAAGTTTGAGCCCAGCCTGGAAAATTTAGCAAGAACCTGTCTCAAAATAGCAAAATTAAAAAATAAAAACTGCTGAAGATGTAGCTTAGCACACAGGCCCTGAGTTCACCCTTATACCAAAAAACAAACAAAGAAAACAAAACATAAAACATGTAAGGTTTATTTTGGCTCAGCAGGGAGAGCTGGCTTTATTGTTTTTAGGCCTATGGTGAGGCAGAAAAATCCTGATTGCAGAGCATAGCAGAGGAAAGCTGCTTACCTCACAGTAGCAAGAGAGCAATAGGAAGGACCTGGGACAAAATATACTTTTCCTTTTTTTCTTTGAGACAGGATCTCACTTTGTATTTCAGGCTGTCCCTGAGCTCACTGTGTAGCCCAAATTAACCTCAAACTCACAACAATCCTCCTACCTCTGCCTTCTGAGTACTGGGATTACAGGCATGAGCCACCACACCCAATATTGTGGTAAGTGGTTTCCAGGGATAGAACTCAGGACCTTGCACTTGCCAGGAACCACTGAGCTAAATCCTCAGCCCAGACAAATATACTTTTCAAAGGCAGTGCTCAGTAAATTTAATTCCTCCAAATAGACCCCAACTCCTGGAACTTCTATCAACTTACCCAACAGCACCATCAGTTGGGAACCAGGCTTTTGATTCATGACTTTCTGAGGACCATTTCAGATTGAAACTATAACAAATTCTAATCTCACATTGTTCTATTTTCTTCAAAACCCATGTAGGGCTGGGCATTTAACTCAATGGATTCTACCACCAAACTCATGCCAGAATCCCACTATTTATCACCACCTCCAGCTGAACACGTTCCTAATCCATGTGAACACTATATTTTACTGAATCTTACTGCTTTCACAGCTCTGTTTCTGCCTGCCCAAGCTACTTCTCCTTCACTGACCAGAGAGTGGTCTTTTACAAACAAATTAGACCCTATCACTGCTGCCCTTAGTGTCCTTGGCCTGCTTTCCATTCACAATCCTTACATGCACCTGCCATTATGTCTCCAAGCTCATTCCCTCATACCCTGATCCAACTAAACTAACCTGTCTCTAAGCTTCACGTACAGCAGCAAATCAATACCTCCACTCTTCCTGGAACTTGCTGTTCTCATCTTTTCCACTGTTCCTCCCAGTGATGCACTGCTGGCTCTCTCCCTCCATCCAAGGCCCTGCTTAACAGCTTGGCCACCTTTCCTGGTACAGTTTGTCTTTCACACAAACTCACAATGCTTTGCTATCCTTCCTTTCGCACGGCTCTGTATTTCCTATGGCACTCATCCCTTGCTCACAGTCTACTTCAGTTACTTGCTGGCTGCCCATCACTTCCTCTAAAAGGTCAGCTTCATGCAGACAGGAATCTGTCTCGTTTTTCCCATGACGTCTGAGCACTTATAATCAGGCAAACCAATTCACAATGAAGAAGGTATCCATGGCTCTTTCAAGCAGTGTTTTATAAAACTTCTAGGTATGAGCACCTGAAAATAACTTAAAATCTCTCTTACAGATTTCTGACTTCCTTACCATCTCACAAAAATATTAGAGAAAAAAATAATGAATCCAAACAACTGTCTTCCCAATGTGATGTAAATCCATAGATCAACCTATGTTAAATAATGCTGCAGATGGTGAACTAATTCCATAGACAGCTATCAGCTTTCTCCAAAAAAAGGGGGGGGGGATTCACTGTTTTCTGGAAATATAGACAAGTGTCTCTCTCTCTCTCTTTCTCTCTTCCTCCTTTTCCTTTTCCTTTCCTCCTGCTTCTCATTCTATTTCAGTTGTAAGCCCAATTATGTTACGAAGAAGACAGTTTAGAGATCTAAAAGCCTATCAATTGACACAGATGCCAACCCTCCTAAAAACCATACAGAATATATTATTGGTTATAAATTTGTATGAAATGTCAATCCTTCCTTGTTGTTTTTTGTAAAGAAAATTTGTATTTTAAATGGGAACACCTTTTTAATCATGCTGGTGTCTTAAAGAATCTGTTATAAATGCATATCAAAAATTTTTAAATAAAATTATGCCTTAAGGGTCAGGCATGATGGCTCACACCTGTAACCCCAGCACTCAGGAGGCAGAGGCAGGAGGATTGCTGTGAGTCCAAGGCTAGCCTGGGCTACATTATGAGTTCAGGGCCAGCCTGAACTACAAAGCAAGACCCTGTATCAAAAAAGAAGAAAGAAAGAAAAAAGAAAAAGAAATAGAGAAAGAGAAAGAGAGAAAGAAGGGCAGGCAGGAAGGCAGGAAGGAAAGTAGGAAGGAAGGAAGGAAGGAAGGAAGGAAGGAAGAAAGAAAGAAAGAAAGAAAGAAAGAAAGAAAGAAAGAAAGAAAGAAAGAAAGAAAGAAAGAAAGAAAGAAAGAAAGAAAGAAAGAAAGAAAGAAAGGAAGGAAGAAAGGAAGAAAGAAAGGAAGAAAAAGAAAAAAGTTATGCCTTAAGAATTCAACAGTGGGCTGGGTGTGGTGGCTCACGCCTGAAATCCCAGCACTCAGAAGGCAGAGACAGGAGGACTGCTGAGTTTGAGGCTTGCCTGGGTTGCATAGTGAGCTCAGAGCCAGCCTGAACTGCAAAGCGAGATCCTGTCTCAAAAAAAAAAAAAAATGGTATAGTGCAGCTGTGTTGACATGTAAAATGACCCCCAAAGCCTCATAAACTCATAGATGAATGGAAGTGACTGGATCCTGCATGTGTGGTACTGGATCCTGCATATATGATACTGCATCGTCCAACTGATGGGTTTCTAGCCACTTGAAAACTGGTGGGAAGGGGTGTGCCACAATGGATGTGGCCTGGAAGGGTGAACATATCTATGTGTTTCCTCCACCTTTGATCCCTCTCTGCATCCTGGTTGACTTGCCAAAAACTGTTTTTCTGCTGCTTCTCTGCCATGCCACCTTGCCTCGAAACTGACTGTGGATTGAAATCTCTACAAAGAGTAAGCCAAAAGTAAACCTCTCCTCCTTTAACTTGTAGCTGCTGGGCATTTTGTCCCAGCAATGAGAAAGTAACTAAGATAAGCTACATACAGTCTTTGCAGAGGAGGCCTTGCATTTTATTTGTATCTAAAACCACATGAAAGTGATATGGTATGAAAGTGAATCCTAGAAATCTGGAGAAAGCTTTAACATCTGCTTTTTCAGATATATCCAAGAGGGTTAGTTATCACAGTTTCAAATTATTTGGGAAAATTACAACCATGCACAAAATATGTTGCTAGAAAAATTATTATTGTGGGGCAGTCCATTCAATCAATTAATATTAAACATGCCAAGGACTTTGTTATGAAATTCAATTATTACTTCCTCATTTATAAATAAGAACACTTAAACACTTTAAAGACTGTCCCAAATAATTAAATACATGCCAGATACATAACAAGAATAAATTAAATAAGGTATCCTTTCCCAAATAAGACTGGAAAAAGGAAAAGGAGATCTTTCTGCACCAAGTGCCTACTGATCTATAATTTCTCTGGCTCCACCTCATAAATGTGAGGCAGAGTTAGGGTGAGACTGTTGTGCTCATGGGACCACAGTCCCAGGGTCATCTTCAGTCACACTGAAGAGGTCTGTGGAGAAGGCATCTTGACTGCTTTCAGAACTTTTAACCTCTTTTCCAGATTATATCCCCAGCTTCAGGTAAGAATATTTCAAATGTGCTCTCAGAATAAGTTGTCACTTTTCCAGAAAACAGGATAAGCCTTTAACTTATGACATGGAGAAAGGGATATGATGTGAGAGGCTCCTCCTGGATTTAGTTGACCTAACAATTCTTCCACCTTGGTAAGCCTGTTTCCTGCCTCTAGATGCTAGAACCTTTGCTGATTCATAAATGTCTGTCCCCAGCCATGCACTTACCCGTGGGAGACTCCTTTACTGTCTGGCCACTGCCCCAGCTTCTGTTTGGGCTGCTGTCCTTGGGACTAAGGATGAACAGGAGTACAGTGAGGACCCTGTGCTGCTCACTTCCCACTGAAAGAACTCTACCCATCTGCCTTACTAAATATAGCTCAGTATCTGTGAGGCCACGGGGATGTCAGAGAAAAGTGACCCCTTTCCTCAGAATTGGCGAATTAATTGCTTTTCCTTTCAGTTCCCTGAATGTAAGCATATAATAGAGGAGTCATTTGGAATGAAATCATCGATTGGCTTCAAGGTTGTGATTAAACCAGTCACTTTAAACATTTTAATACTAGCAAAAGGCTTTGTGAAATTTCTTTTGCTTTCTGCAGTGACTTTATTTGAGGTCTCCAAATCACAGGAAGTTTGACAAGTTTGTCAGTGTTTGGCGTGGCCTTAATCAGGAAAAAAAAAATCCTACCAAGACTCCTTCTGTACTTAGCATTACAGAACATTTTCATTGCTGGCATCTGCACAAAATACGGTTTGTAAACTGTAGTCACTGGAAGATAGCAATTTCAGTTGGAAAATTTATGGCTAGCTCATTAACACAGAGGTCAATGTCAGAGGTTATGTTTAAAAATCTATGCTTGGGTACAAAAAAAAAAGTCATGGTAAGTAATTCCATAAAGAAGAAAATGCATATAAGCATGAAAGTGTGTTTTATTTCTCCATAAATATTAGCATGAGTACTAAGGACATCTAACTATCCTTATAAGATATTGATAGAACAATAAAATAATTTCCTGGGCCAGAGATTTAGCTCAGTGGTTTCAGCACCTGCCTAGCAAGCACAAGGCCACTGGTTCCATCCCTGGTAACCACATACAACAATACTGGGTATGGTGACTCAGGCCCACCAGCAATCAGTACCACACACCACAATGTTGGGTGTGGTGGCTCAAACATGTAATCCCAGTGCTCGGGAGGCAGAGGCAGTAGGATTGCTGAGTTCAAACTTGCCTGGACTACATAGTGAACTCAGGACTAGCCTGAACTACAAAGGGAGACCCTGTCTTAAAAAAAAATGCATCAAGAAGTAAGATTCACCAAGCAAGATTCATCCCAGAAACACAGGGATTGTTCAACACACTGAGGTCAATAAATGTAATACTCCATAACAACAGAGACAAAGACAAAAATCATATGATTACCTCAATAAATGCAGGAAAAAGCATTTGACAAAGTCCAACATCCATTCATAATAAAAACTCTATGGGAAAGTGAAATATGTAATCTTTACCCTACTCTGATAAAAGCCATCTATGAGAAACCAACAGCCAATATCCCATTACAAAGTCAAAAACTTAAGGTTTTCCCCCTAAAATCAGGAACAAGACAGAATTGTTCACTGTCATCAATTCTATTCAATATGGTTCTGGAAATATCACCAAGAGTGATCAGGCAAGAGAAAGAAATACAAGGAATAAATATAGGAAAGGAGGAACTTAAATTAGCATTATCTGCAGATGACTTGATATTTAACATAGACCCAAAAATTCCACCAAAAGACTTTTAGATTTAATAGCCAAATTTAGTAGTATAGCTGAATAAAGTCAGCATTCAAAAATCAGTAACATTCCTGTATACAAATAAGCTCACAGAGCAAAAATTAGTGAAACAGTACCTTCCACAATAGCATTATATCTCTCAGAAAGGAATCAATCTCTCAAAGGAAGTAAAAGATCTTTACACTAAAAATTAGAGTACTCTGAAAAAGGATATTGAAGTTACCAGAAAATGGAAAGCTATCCTTTGTTTATGAGTAGGAAGAAACAAGATAGTAAAGATGGCCATACTCTCAAAATTTTTATACAAATTTAATGCAATCCTACACAGAATACCATTAGTATACCTCATATAATTGGAAAATTATTCCTAAAATTCTTAAGGAATCACAAGAGGCATAGAACAGCAAAACAGATCTTGGCAAGAAAGGCAAGGTAGGAGGCATCATGATCCCTGCCTTGAAATTATAATACAGAGCTACTGTGATAAAAACAGCATAGTAGTGGCACACACACAGCAAAAAAGGGAAAAAAAAACTGACCTGAATAGCAATGAAACTAGAAGAGACAAAAATAATCTCAAACACACACAGCTACCTCATCTTTGACAAAGGGGCCAAAAATATTCACTGGAAGAAAGATAGCCTCTTTAATAAATGGCATTGGAAAAACTGGCTTTCTACATGCAAAGGACTAAAGCTAGACCCATGTCTCTTCCCATACATGAAACTAAAATAAAAATTGATCAAAGATCTAACTATTAAAACAGAAACACTGAATCTGCTGGAAAGAGAGAATCAGTAGAACATTTGTGAATATAGGAGTAGGCAGACTTCATGAACAAAACCCAGACTGCACAGAAAATACTACAAAGAGTCAACAACTGGCACTTCATCTTACTGAAAAGCTTTTATACAACAAAAGAAATTATAAAGGGAATGAAAAAGACAGCGTACAGAGTGAGAAAAAATTTTAGCCAGAGATTCCTCAGACAAAAGGCTAATATCTAGAGATATTGAAAGAAAAAAGTCAACCCAAATTTAAAGACCCATCAAAAAATGAGCATCTGAGATGAATACACACTTCTTAGATGAAGCAGAGATATCAAATAAATATATGAAAAAATGTTCAACATCACTGGTGCTTTGAGAGATGAAAATAAAACATTGCTGAAATTCTATCTTACTCCAGAAAGAACAGCTGTTATCAAGAAAACAACCACAAATGCTGGTGGGGCTGTGGAGAGAAAAGAACCCTTCTCCACTGCTGGTAGGAGTGTAGACTGGAGGAGCTGCAGTGGGAATCACTGTGGAGACTCTTCAAGCAACTACAATTACAGGTCCTATTTGATCCAACTATTCCCCCTTCTGAATATCTTCCTGGAGAAGGGAAAGCACCATACCGCAGTGATATATAACACTGTTGTTTATAGTGGCACAGTTTGTGATAGCTAAGTCTTAGAAACAACCCTAATGCCCATCAACTGATAAATGGATAAAAAAGATATTTTTTCAAAATATAATAGAGTATTATTCAGCCATAAAGAAGGATAAACTTGAGACACTCCTAGGTAAATGGATGAACCTTGAGAACATTTTTAAGTGAAATAAATGGAACACATTGTAAATATCTCCTTGTCTCTCTGTTATCAAAACTGAAAGTGAAAATAAAGACCAATAAATAAATAAATAAATATAGTGAAATAGGAAGAAATTGTTTAAATTATACAGAACGCAAAATGCATTGTAAATGCTTAAAATGTTTTAGGCCAAAAAAAAAAAAAAAAGGCACAGTGAGAAGCCACCACACTTGCCTGGCAAGCACAAGGTCTTGAGTTCAATCCCTGATACTGAAAAGCAAAACAAAGCAAAAACCAAAAAAAGGTATAATATTATTAGGAAATGAGACAAGAGATTAGAAAATGAAAATAATTTTTTTAGATAATATATGATATATTTACCCTTGTTTTTCTCTAATCATTTTTGTTATGAAAAATTTTAATGGCATTAGTTTCTTTATTAATACCTATTTGTATTATATTCAAATAAAAAATTTTCAAAAAAATCCACTGGATGATTATTATATCTCAGAGGAGCAATACATTGGATCCTGAGGCTACAATGGTAATCTTTCCCAGCCCAGAGTATATCTGTAACCCAAGCTATTTGGGAGGCTGGGGGAGTATATCAGCTCTAACCTAGGCACCTTAGCAATACCTTATCTCATGCTGTGGTACTGTAACTACCTTGGAAGTACAAGGGTCTGAGTTCAATTCTCCGGACTGCAAAAAAAAAAAAAAAAAAGCCATTACCTTGTAATTTATAAATAAATATAAAGGCTCACAGTTGGCTTTCCATTGCCCCACTGGTCCACATCTTGTGATTCTAATGCCCTCCACTTGTATCCCTGGAGTGTGTGTACATGTACCTGAGTCATCTGCCTAGCTCTTTGAAGGCTAGGATCCTGACTTGCAATCTGTGTATGCTTGTAATGTCCTACTCAGACTAGGTTTGAACAGAAGAGTATGGGAATGTTGTTCATCAACTGACAAATTGGCTGAGTGATATTGAGACCACATATTATTCTACAAACCACACTGGCTAATCTTGAAGTATTTCTCTGGAATGATACTGGCTTGGGTCAAACTACAGGACATGATTATGTTATCAGATGCCTAGAATTTTCTAATAGTGATCATGCTAAACATTGAGTTTCCTTTTCTAGAGAAAAAAAAAACTAATCAGGAAATAGTAAGTAAAAATATCATCTTTTGACCTTCCCCAAATGTCACTTGGAATCAGAAATTCTTGAGTTTCTAAAACAAAGTGAAATAATCCTTATAATCATAAAAAAATGTGTATAATACTTCAGAAAATTCTTACTAACTTGTTTGATAACATACTAATGCAACTCATAATAATTGTATAAATGATCAAAGGCATCAAAAGCAAAATGAACATACAAAATATTCCTGGTGCACTGTTATATTACCTAAAACTTAGACGCTGGGTGTGGTGGCTCACGCCTGTAATCCCAGCACTGGGGAGGCAGAGACAGGAGGATTGCTGAGTTCGAGGCTTGCCTGGGCTACACAGTGAGCTCAGGGCCAGCCTGAACTTACAAAGTGAGACCCTGTCTCAAAAAAAAAACCAAAAACTTAGACAAAAACTAATGCTCTACATGAGATTTATTCAACAAATTATGTTAACAGAAAACACTGCAGCCATTAAAATGAATCTCATCTTTCTTAAGAAAATGTGTTCTCTATTTCAAAGAAAACACAACTGATTCAAGGGATGGGATACAAGACTTTCCCGACTTTTTTGGGAAACCACTATATTAAATATATTTTATTTATTTGCATATTCAGAAATCTTCCTTGATTCAAAACTATGTGACAGATAGCTTGCACTTATTGGTGGGTTATAGACACTGAAGAGTTCATTACAAATTAAATGCAGCAATGACAAGTTCTGTGAAGGAAAAGTAGATCCAACTAGGGGTCACAATACCAGAACTCACAAAGCTGTGTGGGAGGATAGGCAGAGGTGATATATCACAAGATCCATGTGCAGGACAATGAGCAAGGGAGAAAGCTTTGGAATCCTGTATGCCCCTCCCATGTAAGGGGGTGCAGGGTCAAAGATGAGACTCAGAAAAAGTAGCAACATCCTGAACAAGCCCAGGAGAACACTGTAGGGCCATGATGTGCCATGGGTTTGCCCATCAGAAAAAGAGCTATTGAGTAGCTGATAACATTTCTTCTGGCTGCAAGTGTAGTTCGGCAACCTCCCACATCTTTCAAATTCTCTTGCAGCAACCTCTTCTTTAACAGAACTTTATGAAAAACTGCATAAAGCAATTAGTATGTTATTTTGGTGATATACAAGAAAATAGCTGATTTGGCTTAAAGAGTTTTTTGTCACTTGGTAGATTTAAATAAATCTTAACTTCCAGGGCCAGAGATTTAGCTCAGTGATTCCAGCGCCTGCCTCACAAGCCCTAAGTCCTGAGTTCGATCCATGGTAACCACATACAATGCTGGGTGTGGTGACTCATGCCCACCAGCAATCGATATCACATACCACAGCGGTGGATGTGGTAACTCATGCCTGTCATCCCAGCACTCAGGAGGTAGAGATAGGATTGCTGAGTTCGAGGCTTGCCTGGGCTACATAGTGAGCTCAGGGCCAGCCTGAAATACAAAGCCAGACCCTGTCTCAAAAAACAAAACAAAACAAAACAAAACAAAACAACCCCTTAACTTCCAAATTCTGCACTCCAGAATACTTTTTTCTCTACTGTTCCTTTTTTTTTTATTTATACATTGAGGGGCCGGAGGGTTAGCTCAGTGGTTCCCGCGCCTGCCTCGCAAGTGCAAGGTCCTGAGTTCTATCCTGGTAACCAGCAATCAATACCACATACCACAGTGCCATGCATGGTGGCTCATGCCTGTAATCCCAGCACTCAGGAGGCAGAGACAGGAGGGTTACTGAGTTCGAGGCTTACCTAGGCTACACAGTGAGCTCAGAGCCAGTCTGAACTACAAAGCGAGACCCTATCTCAAAATAAATAAATAAATAAATAAATAAATAAATAAATAAATAAATAAATAAAAAAAAATTTAAAAATAAAAAAATAAATTATACATTGACAACTTGTAACTGTATAATCTTATAAATTACAAAGTGATACTAGAATTTATATAAATAATGAGAACTAAAAGTCAAGCTATAGAACATGTATATTGCTTCAAATACATTCTTTCTGTTGAGAACATATAAATTACAGGTTTCTCAAAAGAATTTTATTCACTTTTAGAAGTTCTACAAGGAGCTATGAGTGAAGAATGGGAATGTGTTCCCAGCTGTGCAACTTTTAGACTGCCTAATTTTATTTTTTAAAGCCAAATAACATTTATATCTGATAGCAATATTTAGTATTGTCTGGATGAATCTGAGGTTGGCAAGACTACCACAAACACATCATACTTTTCATTTTGATATTATAAACAAATTATTAT
>PVIC010029099.1:0-22773 GCA_004025085.1 Thryonomys swinderianus
TATGTGTCTCCTTTCACCTTGCCACAGGGTCGTCCAGCAGTGTGACCGTCCATTTCACAGGCAGCTGAGAATATGTGATCCCAATAAAGGCATGTCTTCTGGGGTCCAAACCAGAGCCAGTCTGGGACACAGAGCCGGTATTGAGAAAACTACTGGCACCACCTCTTGTGACATTTTTCTCCATCTCTTCCGACTTTCCTCGCATCACTCCCAGTTGCTACCCTGTGCAAACAGCAGGCCTCTGCAGCGATGGAAACTGTCAGAATGGGTGGCAGCATTTCCTAAGATGGTGACTATTTTCCCTTCATCTCCCAATTTCTACTTTTACTGACTCTTCCCAGATTGAAGTATCTCTAAATTCATTTTTACAACTTTCCTGCTGCTCCTACTTGCCAGCATTTCACATAAGCTATATTGGCCATTTTCCCTCAGAGCCTTTGAGCCTCACTTCTTGTTCCAACTTTCTATTTCAGACAGCATTGCTGGAGGTGAAGCAACAACACAATGAGTAGAAAATATTTCCTTTTCTTCTCTAATTTGACCTTGGTCTTCACAAACAGATCCTTATACATTCTTACAAGGGTACATTTAAGAATGAAACTTACTTTACAGAATTCTAAACTAAAAGCTTCAGGCCCCTCCCCCTCTTTCTGTTATACAAGCACCCATATTTCTTCTCACAGGTGCACCCCAGTGTCAGTCTGTCCCCTGACTCTGTACTAACAGACCGCAGAGTGACCATTTTACCTGAGCCACCTTGCAGGGCCCCTCTCTGCTACGTGGAAGGCAGGAGGTGAGGAGCCAGGACAGAAATGCACATGCGGCAGAAGAGGGAGGAAGGCAAAGTTTGGAGGCTCGAGACCTGACAGGGGTCTTTCTCATTTTTCCCTTAATCTGAGGTGCTTGTCCAAAAATGGGAAGAAAAGAATTGAGGCAATTCTACAAATAACTCAAGAGAAAAGCCAGTATTGTCCTTCTGGTGTTGCAAACAAAGCGAATCACCTGAACAATAGTGGTTAAAGATACTCACGATCTATGTGTCTTGACCAACGAGCCAGCACATCTCTCCGCTGGCCATCACCCTGAGGAGTGTTGCTGCCCGAGGAACTGTCTGAGCTCCACCCCTTTACTCCACCCTTTCCCCTAACAGTTCTGGGCTTAACACACAAATTCAACATCAACAAGAAATCAGAAGTGGAACCATTACTTTTCACTGTCCTCTTTCCAAAGTCTACCTTCTCCCGTGGAAAGGCTGATCATTAGTACAGCAGCCGCCCGTTCTGTGGGTGCGCAGATGTGTGTCAGGAAGCAGAAGGAAGATGACAAAGAGCCAGGAGGGAAGAAGCCATGTCCTGTGGCTTCCATCCAGGAGCCCCCGAGCCTCGTGTGCCTGGGTGGCTTCTGGTGGGGCTGCACCCTAGGTGCTATGGCTGGCATGCTGTTGGGTGGGCCCTGGGCTGGACAGGTGGTCACTGGAGTGTGGCCTGGGTATGCCCTTCTGCCTCTGCTTCCTGGTTCCACGACTCGAGCAGCTGTCTCTGCCAGGGCTGCCCTCCATGCCTTCCCACTGACACTTCCCAACTGTGAGCCATGAGGGGAGGCTGCTGGGTATTTGGTCCCAGTGACAAAGATGCCAGATGTTGTGGCCTCCTTGTCTGTGTTCCCCGGGTGTGGGCTGTAATCCCAGCTTCTCCAGGTGGCAAGACTGGGCAGGTCACAAGGAAGGAGCCTTCATGTCAAGGGCTGTGCCCCTGTAAAGAGCCCGAGAGCCACGGGAGGGCAGGGGAAACTGACTGTCTGAGACATTGAAACAAAGTGACTCCGTGAACTGTGTATCATGCATTATTTTCCCTTTGTCTATGAAATAGTAAACATAACTTAATAAAAAACTCTGATGTGTAAGCATAGTGCAGGTAAAAACAGATGGGATCAAATTAAATTAGTTAATGCTACCCGTCTGGAGTCCAGAGCCAATCCTGCTCTGGAAAATGGGCTTCTCAGCACAGCTGGCTAGGGCAGGGTGTCGGGCAGTGACTGGGGCCACCCATCCCTCGCTGCTAAACAAGATACTTCTCCTCTCTGCCCACTTCTAGGGCACTAGTGCTGTGTGCATGTCGGCAGTGCCAGCTGCCACTGCCTGCTGAGCTTTGGGCAGTGCGTTCCGCAGTTGTGTACCACTTGGTGTCTGCCAGCACTTCCTGGTGGCTCTGCGTTCTTCCTTTGGAATTACAAGTCAGTCGTGGACACTTGAAGCTGAGGAGGATGGGGTGTGTGGCAGAGGCCCCTCAGGGCGAGCTCTGTGCATCCTATAATTCTGCTTCAGAAACGCGCACAGGCCCCTGCATTTCTGCTGCTCTCATCTCTGCCCAGCGCTGCACCTTGCACAGGCTAATTCCTGGGAGTTAATCGCGCCCTGTTATTTCGGCAGTAAGCACGGTTCTGATGACCAACAGCTGCAGTCACTCAGTGACATTTCACTGCTGCCTCTCAGACTCCCCTTTACAAAGCTCTCCTGCCAGCACCTCCTCCACTTGGCTCCTCAGTAATAACTTTTAATTGTTGGCCTTTCAAAGATGAGAGGCAACACTAGCTGAACTATTTTTTCTTACATATGGACTTAGCTGAAAGGGTCTGGAGTCTTTGAAGATTCTCTGACTTATTTTGTTGACTTCCTCTTATTCTTGGCTCAGACAAGCTTAAAGCAAACTTGGATTTCCTCTCCTATTTGAATCTACCTGAGAGAAAGTCAGTAAAGACCAGAGAGGTTCTCTCTGAACCCGGGTTCCATGACAGGTACGCGGCTCCCAAAACGCTAACACTGTAATTCTGGGGGGTGGATACACATCTATTTTATGTTGTTCTTTGTCCTCCCATTTTGGAAACACGGTGCTTTCTATCTGGGTGTCTCTGCTCCTAGAAGTTCTCAGTCGGGGAGATGAGACTTGACTGACCCAGCGGATCCTCCTGAGCAGGCGGCTCTGACTGTGGATTTAAACCAAGTTCACAGTAAGTACCAGGATGCAACTTAAAAGTACAGACTCTGCCCGGGAGATTCTTTTTGTGTCGGCGACGGGGCCTTCCCTCCTCACTACCCGTGAGCAGTGGCGGCTGGGCTGATGGTGCGGCAGTGAGCAGTCACTCACTTCCATCTGGCACGGTCGTGTGAGCACCTCGCCGGCTGGCTTCCTTAATGAAGTGATTTTTAATGAAGCAAGCTGTGAATTTAATAGATACCTTAAAACAGCAACTCTGTAGGTAAGCTTTAAGTAAGAGAACAATTGCCAAATTCCCACCAAAACCAAGAGAAAAATTCAAGGCTGAACAACTCCAGGATTAAGAATGCTGGGCTCAGGCAAGACAAGGACCCTCTCATCTGATGGCTCGGAGGATGGGCCAACAGCAGGCGGGGGCAGGCGGTCTGCAGGAAGCCTGCTCAGTGACCTGTCTGAGGGCAAGGAGACGCCTGGGGCCAGTGCTGGCAGCCCTGCCATGACCTCCACTGCGCAGGAGGTGCCTCCATGGCATGACCTCAGCCCTCCGCTCTAACTATAACATGAGAACAAAAGGTAAGTGAGCACCACTCTCTATCTGTACAATAACCCAGAAGGAGATGCAGTTAGAGAAGAGAGCAGGGTGGGAGAGACCACCTACTCCTGACTCCCCGATGTGAAGGGCAGGCAGCCCACACAAGCAGCTGAAGGGGCTGAGTGGGCATAAGTGGCAGGCAGGGCATGGAAGGGCTGCCGAAGAACATCCCCACCTAAAAAGCAGGCCTACAAGCAGGGTTCCACGCCAGGCATGATGGTGCATGCCTATAATTCCATCCCTGAGGGAGGCTGAGGCAGGAGGATCCAAAATTCAAGTCCTACTTGGTCAAGATCTTAGCAAGATCTGTGTCAAAATTAAAATAACATAAAATAAAATCAAATAAAAATAGGGTTGGAGATGTAATTCAGTTGTAGAGTACCCTTGGGTTCAATCCCTAGTATAGAAAAACCCACTGTCTAACGGGAAGCACCTGTCACATGCTGTGATGAGGTCTAGCACCTCAGTGACTGGGCTGGCTCCCTCAGGAGGAGGACAGAGGGCCTGGGATCCTGAATCGGCTCACACCCCGTGAGATCATTTCCTGATGACCCACAATGTGCCAAGATTTCTGGATTGAAGTGAATATGCTGAAACCAAATGCTCATGTTTTTACGTAGATAAATATTAACGATCAAAAGAAAATAAAACATGGTAAGAGATATGACATATGTGCGTAGGTATGTGTTTATTTACTTGAATGTGGCCCCCAACTTACTACCCAGCCAGTGCCAAGGTACACAGTAGCTCCCCATGTGCCCTTCCCTGCTGTGAGCTGGAGATTTCCCTGGACACAGGCCACACTTTCAAACATTTCCTTCTCGCGACTTAAAAAAATTCATAAATAAATACAAAAGCTAATAAAAAGCCTTTAATCTTCATCTCTTTAGCTCTGCATCCTATTATTCTGGATAAGCGATATGTGAGAAACACTCTCAGTTTCAATTTAGCTAAACCTCAGACTCACAGGGAACAGCCTTTAAATTGTTCACACAATCCTTATCAGCCAGCGGGTCTGTGTAAAGGAAATAGGAATATGGAAATCCAATCACTCCCTCTGTGAAACATCGCCATGTTTCTCATCAGAGGAAGATCAGATGCTCAGACCCTGGGAAGCCTTTTCTCCAAGTTCCCGGGTTCACGGCTGTTCTGTTTGAAGCATAACACTGTCGAGCTGATCTGTGACTTGGTGGTTTTTCCAGGCAAGGAGGGTGCACGTGCTGTCCTAGGGCAGCCTGTGGTAAATACTCCATCACTGGAAACTGACGGTGCTAGCGCTTTATTTGCACATAACAAAATGGTGTTCCTTGGCAAGCGGGCCCATCAGAAATGCAATCCTGGCAATAGGCTGGAGTCAAGACACTCATTTTGGGAGAGTGAATCATTGTACTTTTATCGGTTTGCAGTATTTTACCCTTTGTTATAAAAGGATGGTATCAGAGTTCACCTTCCAGAGAGAAATGAGGTAAACTAAAAATAAGCAGGAAGGAGACCATAAAACCACCTGGCCGGTCATTCAGAGAATCCTTTTATGGTTGGTGGATATCTATTTACTATGTCCTAGTCGGTCATTATTCTTGGGGATAATTCATCTTACAAATTGCCACTTGGTGCAATTTCCCATCATGAACAAAAAAAACCCACACAGACTCCATGAGAGAAGTGCCTGAACTGGAGGGAGGAAATGCATGTGTGTTAACAGTTAAACTGTTTTCCCATTTTGCTGTGTATATTTCACATACTGTCACACTGCCTGATTGAAACTGCACCTTCAGAGATTTGCATTCGCTGAACAATGGCAGAAATTCACCCACATCTGACTAAGCTAGATGACTGCAATGTCACCATGGAAGGTTGAAAACTAGCGTTTGTTTTTATTAGCTTGCTCTGTAGCAAGACAATATTTAAAGTGTACAGTTTGTAATGGGCCTACCAAAGAAAGCAAGACTCAGCCTGGCCATGTAGGAAGTAAACAGCTAAGTACACACACACACACACACACACACACACACACACACACACACGCATGCACGCACGCACGCAGTCAACCTACTCAGACATAAATTACACACCATGCAATGTATCCCTTTTCGGTATAGAATGCATTTTTTAAAACACAAGACCTTTTAGCCTAATGGAGACCTAAAGATGTCACCTCCTTCCACAGGGCAGCTCAGAGAAACTGAGCTGGGCCACACAGATGGCCACACAGATGGTCAGGGCCAAAGTGGTGAGGACACTCAGGGTGGAGGTTCTAATAAAATCAGCCTATTGCTTTGGTCATTACAAAAAGAAACTCACGCGTTTGTGGAAACACAGTTTCACACAGTCTCCCGTGGATAAGCGCAGTCCTGGCTCCTAACTAGTTAAAAACAAACCTCTTACCCTGGCTGCAGAGAACACAAAAAAAGAGGCAGGGGAGGGGGTCCTAAAAATGGTGGTGGAAGGATGGCCTGGAGTGAGCCCCGAGAGTTTCACTGGGAAGCCCAAATCTAAGGGGCTAAAGCAATCCCAACCAGTGTTAGCCTGAGATGCTGACAGACAGAATTTACAAATGACTTTTAAAACTGCTTCCTCCAGCAACAAGAGCTGATATTGTCACATTGATTTTGAAATTAAATGTTATGGAATTTTCTTGCTTTAATGAGAAGGCAGAGCCAACTAGTAAACAAAGTAATGATTAAAGCAATTAAAAGAATAAGGACGAAACATAAAGTAACAATACCTCTTAACCCAGAAGGCAGGTTTGGGTGATCCACTAGAAAAAGATGTAAGTTTATTTTGAGGTAAAAATATGGAGAAGCCATGCTCATCATAAAAAAAGCCTGTCCTTGGTAAGAGGGCAAAGCCCATTTGTAATGTCATTTGTTTAAAAATCTGCCCGCACCTGGTTCTCATTTGTCCTCCAGCTGAGAAACCAAAGACAACTTTTTATTGCTTGTGGTCAAACAGCAAGTTCATTTCACCAGGGAGTGATCTAACACCCACCTCCCGGCCGGCCGGAGAAAGTCTGCCTTTCACTTTCAACTTGTTCAATCATCATTAACTAGGAAAAGTGCCACATTCCATCTGTGCACCAAAAACCTCAGCACCAGGGACCGTCTGGGTGAAGTTTTAGTAGCCAAGACTCTAAATCTTGTAAAACACTTCACACGTCCTCAAGGTCATTCGCTGTGGTCCTCTGACCTGGAGTCAGGCTGTGACCCGACATGGGTGTCTTGGAGGAAGCCTGTGTGGGTCTGTGTCACCTCTCCGGATCTGAAGAGCTCCCTGATGATGCGGGCCACACACCATGAGAAAGGCAAAGGGCTGTGCCACCACACATATGCACCCACAAACCCTGCAACTGTCACCAAGCCGAAGTAAAAAGTCTTCATTACTTGGAACCGATAAGGAAGACTGCGGGATGTGATCCAGAGAAAAGCAGAACCTCCTGTCCTGGAAAGCCTTCCTCCCTGAGAGGCTGCACTGTCAAACTGAGGAGATTTAAAAAGCTCGCGGAAAGAGGAAATAGACTGTTTAACTTCTGCCATTGGGCTGGAGAAATCTTCTCACCTTTGTTAGTTATTTTATTTAATTACAACTCCCCCTTTGCAGAGGGGGTTCTGAAATGTCAGGTCCCAGCTAACCTGGCACAGGACCAAATTCTTGATAGGTATCTTACAAATACAAATTTCTGAAATTGATGTCAAGTGGCAGGATAGCTAAACTGAGAGGTTACTCCACGCAGTCTCTCATGAAAAGCAGAGAGCCTACCGAACAAGAGGAATACAGTCCCTGCCATTTGGCCAGGAAGGTATGGCTAAAACAAGCTCCTGATTAAATTTTCAAGGTCAGAACTAAGAGAATGTACATAAAGGGCCCTCTAGAGATTTAAGAACACCAGTGCTAATGCATTTATTAAATGGTTTTCAAGAAGAGCTTCTCGATCTCTAGTTCTAGCTCTAATTCCAGGGTTGCATTGCATGAGCCACAGAAATAAGATTTTCAGTCGGTATGGATTACAGGTACAATGTCTTGGCCTTTTTCAGGTAGCTCCACCTCATAATATATTAATATGTTTATTATTGCCAAAATTTAGTCTTTACTAAATAGAATTGAGGGTAGGGAAGAGGGCTGAAATAATCTAATAATTTTTCCCAATTACTCTAATGGCACACCAGATCTTGAGTCCAGGGAAGAATCCTGTGACTCCTAACATCCTGCATCATACACTGTGTTCTCCACACGTTACCTCCTTTAATTCCAAGAGATGAAGCGACCTACCCAAGGTCGCAGAGCCCAGGCAATCTGGGCCTTACTCCACTGTGCTACGCAGTGTTTTCTCACCAAGACTTCGCAGGACACACAACCCAAATGCCCTTCTATCTGCGGCTCTGGGCGGACAGAGAGTGTACAAAGAGAAACATGTTCGACCTTTGTTTCCCTTCACAGGGACTGAAAACGGAGAGCACTCTCTGAGCCTTCTCACACCTTGCACCAGTGTTTTCTTTCTTCCTTCACTTTCGGGGAGCTCACTGTTCCACTGCTGGCTCCGCAGTAGCCGACCAGCTGCCCTCTGTGTCTGACGCCCTCTCTGTCTCTCTCACATACACACACGCAGGCGCACACATGCACACACTCCCTCACACAGAGCTATTACTGTGCTTCAGTGAAGCTGCACCGGGTTTGTGATGGGCCATAAAAGCAGACATCATTTGCTCATTAGAGTTAAGATCCCAGGACGTGTCCCGCTTACTGACCTCCACTAACGGCCTGGGTTTTCGCTCGACTGCAAACCTGAAGTGGCAGAGTTCACAGTAGCTGGTGTTTGAGGACGACAGCCAGTGCTCCAGGCAGCTCCGATGAATTGTCCCCAGGGTCCCCGTACATTCACATGGAGAGAGCAAGTCCTCTTGGCTGCTGCCCTCATGGCAGATCCTGCACATCGGCCGGTCATTGAAGGGGCTGCAAGAGAAGGAGGGGCACCTGCTGGTCACCAGGCTGTCACCCACAGCTGAGTGGAAGCCTCTAGCTCTGGGTCTTTTGGGCACACAGAGTGGTAGCTGCTTAAAGACCCCTTAGATGTTTACACTTGAGCTTGGCGGGGGCCGGTGGTCCTGGGCACTCTCTGGCATGCAGACCATCAGCTTTTGACAGTGTAAAGAAATGGAGTGGCCACTACCAGCCCAGCCATTGTAGCCTGGGGCCAACAATGAGTGAAAATGAGCAATGGGTTATTTCTAGTCTTGAACACAGATGGAGCTCAGGAAAACACCAATAAAAAGGTAGAACCATTGTTCATTGTTAAAAACAGAAACTGTTTTGAAGTGACACCAATGGTAGTTTCTAGACAAATTGCATCTTAAAAAAAATTAAATTTATTGGTACATTTTAGGTATACATAATGATCATATCCATCATAGGGAATTTCCACCAGTACATGAGAGACAAAGCTTGATTCTTATTTTTTCCCCATTCCCCTAACCTTCCTTCAACTCCTTTTCTCCTCCTTATATACAAAAGCTTTGTTTCCGTTTCTTCCTTCTTTTCCCATTTTTTTCCTTTCCCTTCCTTCCCTTTCCCTGGCCTCCACCCTAATTCCTCTACCCACTTGAATATTTTCTTCCTATTTCACAATATCTATTATACATTTTGGTTCTCATTTACACTTTCAGTTTCTCATACCAGAGAAACAATATGGTATTTACACGTGTGTCCAATTTATTTCACTTAAGCGTATGGCCTCAGTGTGCATCCATGGACCTAGAAATGTCTCAAGTCTATCCTTCATACAAAGTACTCCATTGTATTAAAAAACCACATCTTGGGCTGGAGATTTAGCTCAGTGGTTCCAGCGCCTGCCTTGCAAGCACAAGGCCCTGAGTTCGATCCTGGTAACCACATGCAATGCTGGAGGTGGTGACTCATGCCCACCAGCCATCAATACCACATACCACAGTGCCAAGCGTGGTGACTCATGCCTGTAGTCCCAGTATTCAGAAGGCAGAGACAGGAGGATTGCTGAGTTCCAGGCTTGACTGGGCTACGTAGTGAGCTGAGGGCCAGCCTGAACTACAAAGCGAGAGCCTGTCTCAAAAAAAAAAAAAACCCCACATCTTTTTTACCCATTTCTCTGCTGACAGGCATATGGGCTGCTTTTAAGATTTAGCTATTACAAACTGAGCTGCTATAAAATGGGTGTGCATATATTGCTGAGATATGATGCTTTTAATTCTTTTGGGAAGATACCTAGGAGAGGGATAGCTGGGTCAGATGGAACCTCTGGTTTTTGAGAAATCTCCACACTGATCTCCAGTGTTTGCACCAGTGTACACTCCCACCGACAGTGAAGAAGGGTTCCTTTTCCCCCACAGTCCTGTCAGCATTTGTTGCTCGTTGATTTCTTGATAGCAGCCATTCCTTCTGGAGTGAGATGGAATTTCAGCACTGTTTTAATTTGCATCTCACAAAAGACCAGTGATGCTGAGCATTTTTTCTATATTTATTTGCTGTTTCTTCTTCATTTGAGAAGTATTTATTCATTTCAGATGCCACTTTTAAGATGGGGGTTCCTGGTTTTTCTGAGTTCTTTATATATTTTAGACAGTAGTCCAAAAACTGCATCTTTTGAGCCAGGTCATGACACCTGTATACCCTGAGTTTCCTTTCAACAAGGTACAGAATGAGACTAGGGAAGTGGGCTGGCACCACCCTGAAACTGCCACACAGAACTGAAGATTAAGGTGGGCAAAAAGCTGAGTGGAGGCAGGTCCTTTGAGTTTTCAGAGGATGCTTTTGGGATGACTAAAACACAAAACTGAAAATGAGTAATGGTTATGTCCTACCTGCATGATGTATGCCAGAGTTCTGCCTTTGATTTTGGCAAAAACATTCCTGCATATTTCAGAAAGGCAGGTAGTTAGTGCAGATTTTGCAACCCAGCTGCCTTGGTTCAAACTCCTACTCTAGGGTTCTCCAGCCAGCAATTTGGGCAAATAAGTGAGCAATTTCATCTCCCTGTACCTTCAGTCTCTAGCTCTAAAATGGGGGCAGGTAACAGTTCCTTTGCCATTGTGATTGGGAAGATAAGAAACATAGTCCAAATCAGATCAGAAAGAAGAGCCAGTACACAGTAAATGCCGATTCAGTGCTACCCAGGGTCACTTGTGGGAAACTCAGGCTAAAGAAAATGGACTAAGATGGCATTTACCATGTATGTCTGTGGACAGCGGCAGGTCAGACTGAGATGGCCTCACCTCTCTGGGTACCATCATGTCGGCAGACTCTGCCCTCGGAAGGTTTCCTACCCTTTGTTAGGCATTTGATTTCAAAAGTGTCACTGTGCTATGTGACAGGCCTAGGACCACCTCCTTGCCCCTCCCATCTCTCCCAAGTCCCCCAAAGACGAGATGACCACAGTAGATGGCCCCTCACTCTCATTAACATCTGTTTGGTTCAAGGGAAAGAGCCATGGACACACAGGAGCTTCCCAAAGGCCTTCTGGGGATGGATCCTGAGAAGAGCCAAGGCTGGAAGGGGATTAAGGAGGAAAAGATCTCCTCTTCCCTCTGCTCCAAGACTTGCTGGATTCAGGGGGTGACTGACTTCTTTCTCCTAGCCTGCTTCGTTCACATTACTGTCTGGGGTGGGGCAGGAAACGGCCTGACAGACAGGCAGACAGACACACCAGCTCACAGTTGTCATCTCTGGGCAGCCTGTCCTGAGCAGCTGAGGAGGTTGGTGGCTCCAGGGTGACAGGTGTGGCACAGTCCACATGCAGCGCACTGGCTGACGATGTTCGCATCTCCTACGTGCCGAATCATGACCAGGTGTGAGTTCTCCAATACCTAACACACGTTTCCCTTTCCTTTCTTTCTGATAGTGCACAGAGAACAGGTCGAGGGCAGATCACGTGGGCAGCACGGACAGGTGGGATTCAGGTGTGCGGCACACCACGCACAGGCTGTGGTGCTGCGAGGGGCCCTGCTGGAGGCTCACAGCTAGACCAGAGGGGCTGACTCCTCACTCAGGTCCAGGAAAAGTGTTGCGTGGAAGTGACTGGTCCTAAGTTTCCAAGTTGGACGCATCAGAACTGAGCCTGGGAGCCAGTCTGATGGTGACACATATTTTACATTCATGGGGCAGAAGGTGCACTTAGTCATTCTGAAAGAACGTCGGGGAAACCAAGGCACAGCTCCTACTAGCTTGGCAGCTTAGAGCTCACAGTCTGCCATGGGGCAATAGCAGCACAAGGGAAAACCTGAGGGGCAAAGTGCCAGCTGGGAGCGCTTTGGATCTTCATTTGCCCTGGCTCTGGTTCATCACGTGGGAAGAGAGCCGTGGAGGCAGTCACGTCACCTGCAGAGGGCCGGAGAGGACTGCAGAGAGGCCCTGGTGTGGAGAGAGGAGGTGCAGCCAGAGAGCGAGTGGCCTTGGGCAGCACAGCCCCAGGGCTGCGCCGGTCACGTCGCTTCAATCACTCTGGCTCTGATACCTGAAGCAAGGTGCCTTCTTCCTTCTGTGCCAGCCAAGGGCCCCTTTTGTTAGCTCCCAGAGACAAGAGTGTAATTGCCACGCAATGTCAAAATCACAAGTGTAAAGCAAGCAGCCCTTTGTCTTGTGGGATCCCTTCCTGTGGCTTTTGGCAAGTGTGATGTTAAGCAGAACATGAGACAACGTGAATTTTAGCTTTCTGTCCTATTGCTATAGAAACACGGTGACAGAACTTAGGGAGTTTTTTTTCCCCAGCAGTCCCTCTCACCTGCCACAAAGACCTGAGTGCTAATTACCTCCCTTCAGCATGCTCCATCTGACAAACAGTTCTCCGGATCAATTACAGATGCGTTTATTTTAATTGTGGTACTACCTCTGGGTGGCAAGAGTCCGCACGACTGTCGACAGCAGCTGTCCATCCTTGGCTGAAACTTGCATGACATACTGCGGCTGCCCGTTCACCAGGCTGCCACAGTCCTCCACGGTCTTCACCACGGGCACAGCTGGGCCAGTGCAGTCTGGCAGAACTTCGGGCAGGTGACTGCAGCGGCTGGTTGTCATGGCAACAGACGGCAATTACTCTGCTAATGGCTTCCACATTCATAGAGGGCTTCCATCTAGGAGAGATCAGAAAACAGTTTACTTGGGCTGGGTAGTTAACAGAAAATGGGGAACTACAGATCCTCAAGATCACCGTGTCAGTCTCTAACACAAATAACAGGGCAACCCAGATGCGCTATCTTGTTACCACTCAGTGGAAGTATGCACACACGCACACACACGCACACACAACCTACAAGGAACAGCGGTTGCGGCTGTGAACAAGACAACACACACGTCAGTGTGCAGCAGCGCCAGGAGCCCTGCTTCCCACGAGGGGTGGAGGGAGGCCTGGAAGCCCAGCTGTGCAGAGACCCCAGGTCCGCCCACACCAAGAAGCAGTAACTCTTCGCTGACACCCTCTAAAATTTACTAGAATCATTATTAAAAACGTTTGCAACTATTTCTTCTTATACGAAATTTATTCCCCATGTTCTACTCTGAGATACTAAGATTCCAACCAAGGAGAGAGAAAAGAAGGAAAAAAATAAATGTGACCTGCTTGCACATTCTAGACTCCCTTCCACCAAGCATTAGCCATCTGATTACTGTTCCACCTTCCTGACTCTTGTCATATAGCAAAATACACTAATACAATATTGTCTTCAAAATCAACTTTATTCAAAAAGTTAAACTATTTTCACTTGCCTTAAAGTTATTCATGAAATGCTGAGTTTGATTAGCTTGTTTTACTTTCTCAAATGGACATGTTTGTTTGTGTCTGGCCTAAAATCCAGAGGGTACATGCATCATCAGGCACCACACAGCAAAGCATAAATAGGAACAAATGACATTTTCACTGATCACAAATAACGCATTAGAACAAGGGCCATCTCTGACAGAGCCCTCACATGAACTGCTGGGGTGTGTGTGGTGCACACGGGTTATGACCTCCAGTTCAAGCATTAATACCAACCAGAGCCAGCATAGGTCAGCGTGTGAGGCATAAGAAATGAAGTTTAAAAGACAAATGTGTGGATGGTGAGGTGCTGGAGTCCCAGCGGGCACAGGCCCTTCCTTCCTGCTCACTGGCCAGGCCCCACATGGCTGGGCCTGGAAGGATCCTCATGAGACAGGCTCATGTCAGTGGCCTGTCTGAGCTGTTGAAGCTCTGAAGTGAACTGAATGGATTGCTCCTGAGAGGACATTTGGAGCTCCTGGGGGAGGGGAAGGGGCCCCTCTCCTCCCACACATTTGTCTCTGCTACTCCATCATGCTCCAGCCATATAGGTCTTGAAAACAGGATCTCTCCTTCTTCCAGAACAATGTACTTGCTGGGTCAGAACACAGTGTGTGGAGACGAGTGGGTGCAGCTCTCTTCCCGACAAGGACAGGTCAGAGCGGCCTCCCTGTCAGACAGCTGGATGGGAACTTCCTCTGCTCCACTGAGGAGGGGGCTGCAGGCTTCCCTTTCCCGCCTTCCGGCCAGGGTCCCATCAGGTGGGCTGGCACCCGCCCTGCCCCGCAGCCCTCCAGAGCCACCTGTGCACACAGGCTGGACCCAGCCTGTCGTGTCAGACTCCAGCACTGAGCACCCACAGGACACCATCAGCTGGCTAAGGGGCAGCTTTGTCTTTAAAACAGGACCCACCACTTTATTTTACACTGTGAATCCAAGAAGTGACACTATGGGAAGTACACGAAAGCACAGAGAAAACAACAAAATTCACTCATAATCCTACCATTCAGGTAACTAGACTACATTCTGGGGGCGGATGTCTTTTTATTTTCTGGGCAGAAATAATGGGGTGGACTTTACTTGTAGTTGGAACCAGGGAAATTTTCCTTTCTTCTCTCCCTCTCTCTTAAAAACAAGTGATGGTAACTCTCAGACCAAGAAGCAAAAGAGTGTTAAAAGTCGTTCCTGAAACCGTGTACCTTCCCTCTCCTGCTTATCCTGACAAGACCCCTTCGACACGATTTTCAATTCTCCTACTGCCTCACAGCCACAGAGTGTAGCTCCCTGGCACAGCTCTCCCGCCTCACAAGGCGGCCATAGATGAAGAGCCAGGGCTGTGCTGGCAGCAAAAGCAGACGCAGTGACCTTCTTGCCGAGTGGGTCATTCTGTCTGGGCACACTCGCGTGGCTATTTTTGGGTTCTGCGTATCTCCGGCCTAGAGAGCCCTGGGGCCCCTCCCTCCACGTGACGGAACTGGGGAGGCGGGTGAAGCGCGCCTCTGGGCCAGGGCTGTCAGGAGAAAGGCCGCTCCATGTCCTTTGGCGGGACTCCGGATGGGAGTTGCTCCCAGCAGAGCACTTGCCTCCCACGGGCGAAGCCCAGGGTTTCATCCTCAGCATTGCAGAAAAAGTGAAGGACAAAAAAGAGCAGTCCTAAACGTGTGCTCTGACTTCATAATAAAATGCCCTTAAAATACTGTAGGGCCAGGGTGATGGCCGTGCCTGTCATCTCGGCTACTTGTGAGGCCAAGGCAGGAAGTTTGAAAGTTTGAACTCATCCCTGGCAATTTGGCAAGATTCCACCTCAAAATAAATAAAGGCTGAGGGGCAGAGGTTTGTGGTAGAACACTTGCCCAGCAGGTGCGGGGCCCTTGTACTGGGGTGGGGGGGGGGCGGCACGGGGAAGAAGAAAAATCCTGGATGCAGAGTTTCCCTTAATGGACCCTGAATCTGTCACTTCACTTCTGGGTGACACACCTCACTTCCCATCTTCTCACGGGCACAGGGATAGTACCAGCCGCCTGAGCAGCTCATGCCCTGAGCAGCTCATGGTGGGTGCCAGCTACTGGGCTTGGCATACGGGGACACTGGCACCTCCGCCTCTTCCCTGAGCGAGCCCTGCCCTCTCCCTGTGCTACCTCTGAGGAACCCTGCACCTGGATGCTCTGGGCCCTCCCTTGGCTGAGGACCAGCCTGAAGGGCGCTTGGTTCCACACGCCAGCATGTCTGTCAAGCACCGCATGTCAGAACAAGCCCGACATCTAAGTGACTACAGAGCACAACACACTGGATTTCAGCAGGGATGGCCGAGTCAGCTCCAAAGAATAGATCTCTTTTCCTTTTTCTTTGGCTTTTCTCCCTTCTTTTTCCCTCAGTATCAGGGCCTCAGGTATGCTAGGCAAGTATTCTACCATGAAGCCTCCTTTTATTTTGAGCCAATCTGGCTAACTTGCCTGGGGTGGCTCAGAGTTTTGACTCCCCTCCTTGGCCCATCAAGTAGCTGGTTAGCAGTGTGCACTGGGCCATCCCAGTCAGGCGAGGGCAAGGAAGGGAGTACACTCTGCCCTGGCCTCGAGCAAGGGCATCCCGGGAGAAGAGGTGTGGGCCTGGGCAGTAGGAGGGGCCTGCAGGCTGCGGGCATCAACTGGTATGCACACGTTGACCTGGGGTTGGGACACATGGCCCACCGCATCTCCCCAGGTCACTCAGAGCCTCCTGGGAAAAGAGAAGGAGCTGAGCTGTTGGCTTGTGGTCCAGCACTGGTCCTTACCAAGCTTCCTGTAAAATTTCAAGCACCCTGCTGGGGATTTAGTTCAAGTGGTACCGCACCTACATTGGAAGCACAAGGGCCTGAGTTCGATCCCCGGTACCACCAAACCGCCCCCCCCAAAAAAAACCAAAAAACAAAATTTCAAGCACCCTTTGGTTGCCTTCTTATCAACACCAGTGCCACTCTCATGGGAAAGTACTCCCTGGTCTACTAGAGAATTCTTTCTGGAACTTCTCAGGACAAAAGCACGGCGCCAAGAGAGGAGCATAGGCACACACTTGAAATCCAAGCTGCACTGGCCGGACAGATCCCTTGCTGACCCAGCTTGACACCTCGTACAGTTTCTTTCTCAGGCTGAGAAAACATGCTGTGGCCGTGAGGAAGCTCAGCTGCACAGTGGGAAAGAGTGGGAGCAGGTGGACAGGAAGGGGGTGATGAAATCGGAGGAGGGCGGCTAAATAAATGAAAGCCTGATGAGAGAATTGTTAAAATGAAAAGCCTTGTCTGTTAAATCATGACCCCTGTGAAGGGCTGAGTACAGGTTTCACAAAAGCAGGAGACCCAGCCAGGCAACAGCTAATTGTTGCTGGGTTTCTGAGGCAGCTGCCACTGTGATTTCCATGGGAACGTGGCTGGTATCAGAGGATGTGTTTTGGGACACGGAGGGTGGGAAGAAAAGCACACAGGAAAGCACACCAGTCACCTCTGTGCATCGGCAGTCACCTGACCTTCCACAAGCAACTTGGAGCTAGGAAGGAAGCTCTGCTCTGAGAGACACAGCACCAAAGCCTTCCGTGTGACTCACTCTGCCTCAGCCTCTTGGACGTTCCTGAGTTCTTGAATGTCTGATGTTAATGTACTGACATGCTAACACTTCCTGAACCATGTCACTTCGCTGTCTGTGAGGCTACAAGCGGTGCTAGACTTTTATTTCTACAACACACTACCTGAGGCTGGGTGACTAATAGCATAAAGTTTACACAGCTCACAGTTTTGAAGGGTGATGGTCCAAACAGCATAGCACAAGCTCTCACTGTGCCTCCCTGGCTACATCATATCATGACAGATGGCATCATCATGGGAATTAGTGCAAGAAAGACAGACACTACCAAGAAAGAAAGTGGAGAGCTTTTAGGAATCAGGAAGTCTTGATCTTTTATAACAACTCCCTCTCACAGGAACTGGGTGGGATTCCTCGGGAACTTCTTTGACCCCTTCTAAGCGCAGCCCCCCACAATCTATTTACCTCCAACAATTCCATTCCTTATGGTTCTATGACTTCACCATTATTGCCACACTGGGGTCCTTTCTAACACACTGATCTTGGGGAGACAAACATCCAAATCACAGCACAATGTAAGAACATGGGACATACTTTGTAAGTTGCAATGTGTCATGCACACATTCCTTAGCCTTAATTCTAGACTAGGCTGCATCTCATTTCTGTTTTTTAAAACCACCTTTCTCTGCTGGCAGTCAACCCATCCCACACTGCATATTCTGTACAATTGGACTTTGACATCATACCACTGTATGATGTTCTCTGTATACTCTTCCTTAGAGAGTACAAAGGGAACCTCATCTCATTCTCTCCAGCCCCATCTCCATTAGATCTGGAACCCAGGGTTCACAAGTCTATGAAGCTTAACTGATAAATGATGAAATGCTTCTAAGATATCAGAGATTCTTAAATCTACTAGTTACATCAGCTACCACTGTCTTATCTAATCTGGCACATGATAAACTCTGTACAATATAAAACATAAACCACTGAAAGTTTCTTTTCAGGTCTCCTTGGGAAAGAATGGTATTCTAAGTGCCAAATGAACTCAGTTTTTTAGATACAGGATGAGAAATCAGAGAAGTCTGTTACACTGGCATTTTTGCTGGGTATAAAAATTATCTAGAAGGCTTGTAGGTGGAAGCAAGAACAGAGTTCTTGACACTGCTAGTGACTCAACTAGCTTGGTCACAAAGTTCCCTGGGCCATGGTCTGAGCAGACCCAAGCTTGCAGGGGAAGTCTGGAGCAACATGGGGGCTCCAAATTCAACCATTATACCTAGTTCCAGAGTCCTAGAAGTAGTGATGAACTACAGAAATGATCCTGAAAGTAATGAGTTACTAACTCACAAGCATGAAGTTTCAGTCAAGCAAGATGAATAACCTCTGGAGATTACTCTATGACATAATCACAGTCAGCATCAGTGTTCTGTACCTTAAAGATCATGATGTTTTCTCACCACAATAAAATACAATTTAAAAGAAGAATAGGGTGCCTCCACTCCAAACATGTCCAGGGAGGATCCTGTCACCTCCACAACCAGAGTTGGTCAATAAAACAAATCAAAGAAGCAACTTTATTCATTCTTTGAAATACAACTTTTGTGAAAATTTTTGAAACCCTACTAGCTATTCCTGGGGAGTTTTTGGTGGTACAGGGTCCAAAAGCATGGACACCGAACAATCTGTGTGTTTGCAGACCTTCTGTGGCATTCCACAGCTGTGAGGACACCAGCACCATTCCACTACCAAATGCTCCCCAGACAATGCAGGGGAAACCTCAGCTTGGAGAGAGGACACTGGGAGATCGTGGGATTGTACAATGGCCAACTGCCACTCTACTCTCATAGAGCTGTCATTGCTAAAGCCGCTCAGGATTCAGAGCCTGACCTCAGCTTTCCATGAGTGCAGGCACTTCAGTAGGACCTGTGGAACGGCCCCTCGCCTTCTTCACGGGCTGCATACTGGGGAGTGCAGTCTCCTCTAATGAGACCAATGAACAAGCAACACACAGCAGTCAGGGATTGAAACGGGATAAAACAGCAGTAATGGCTGGGAACCTTCCCTCCGAGTTAGTCTGTGGCCTCTGAGAACAGCAAAGCTCTTTGATAGAACATTTCCCTGGTTTCTCAGGCATGTGGAAACCAGACAGTGCACTGCATGGCTGATGAACTTGAGCATCCTGAAATGTTCAGAGCAAACGAAGGGGGAGGAAATCACACAATGACCTTCCTTCTCAACGAAAATGGAGCAAATGACTAATTTCAAAACCATTAACATGTAAAAGCAGCATGTTTCTTCTGAGAACAGGACACAAAGGCTCTCCAAGGAGATCGCTGTGACATGATTATGAGCAACACTGAAGTTTTCAACAACACGCCATGGAGGCTATTCACTGCGAGTGTGTGGCGGCAAAGAAGCGGCTTCATTAAACTTAAATAGCTGCGGCAGGCCTGTGCTTACAGACCCACGCTTCCAAATTATACATTTCTTTTCTGGACGCTTCACTGACCCCATTATGTAGAGAACAGAGTTTGTCATCCTAAATAAAGTGACCATCCAGGTCTTTATAAACGTCTGTCAGGTGCTGGAGGAATCTGCAGAGGGAAATGTTAGCTGATGCATGAATTTTTCACAAAACACAACTCTTTTTGTTGTCTCATTATTATTTTCTGTGCCTCAAGCAGGTGAAATACCTATTTCTGATCACACAGAGGGTTTTGGTGCAGGGTGGGGGGCAATGGCATTTTCTTGAGGAAGGATGAGTCTGCAGGGGAGCCCAGGGAGGCGGAAACCCGAACCCAGCACAGGGCAGGTCAGACGTGGAGGGAGTCATGCATTCCGTGTGCTGCTTCACATTTACACCTGAGTGTGTATCATTTCTCTCTGGGCAATTAACTCTGATCCTTAGTCACAAAAGGCAGCAGAAACATCAGGCAAATCCCCCCCCCCCCCGCCACACTGAAATTATTATATTTCTCTTCATCCAGGTAAAATGCTCTCATTCTGCTGAAGGCAAATCAAGTACCAATTATCATATTTATACATATTTTTCCCCTGAAGAAGAACTCATGGAATTAATTCAGATTTTGGAGACTATCCATTTTTTCCATTTAATTTTAATTAGATAGATGAAAATGGCAATTAAAAAATCCCACAACAACACTGTGTGTTCAAAGACACAGCAACAGCCGAATTGTACTTGTAAATAACAACTGGCTTCTACAACAGAGACCCACTGAGCCAGGGAAGGGGTGGGAAGTAGGGTGCATGGAAGAGTTCTGGGGGGTACACTGGAAAGTTTATACCTTAAGTCAGAAAATACTGAGAAGCAGGCAAAAGAAAACAATACACTCATGGGACATCATTCAGAGAAGAAAAAGAAAAGTTTTTCAATGATACGCAGCGTGTCCAGGTCGAACAGCCCCCTGGCCAGCGTGTCCCGGATGCAGGCTACCACAGGTAGCCAGGGCGCCGGTCAGAGGCAGTGAGGCGAAGCACGAGACTGGACTTGTGCATATGCTGAGTTGGTGTATGCGGGTATGCGGGCCACTGAGGAAGTCACTTTGGGATCTGCTGCTTCCTTTGCATCAGCGGCTCGGTGTCAGCTGCACAGATGTGCTAACTCTTAAGCTGAGCCTCGCACCCGAGCACAAAGCCAGCTGCTCACTGATTTTAAACCAGGGTTCCTTGGGGCTTCTCGCTTCCATCTTGCCCTTTCACAAGACAGCATCTGAGCTCCATATTCTTCTGGGCTGGTTTGCTCCCCGAAATGCTTCGGGACCCATGAGGGGTCCTGAAATGTGGCTGTAGTTTTGCTTTAAGTGCAAGCATAACTGCAATAACCCAGCTTGCAAAGGGACCTAAGGCTGTGCAGAGGGGGCCCCTCTGAACTCTGCTCTTGAGCCCTGGCATCAGGGACAAGACGGCTCCTACTAGCAGAAGGCCTCAAAGCACCCCCTGTTCCTCCACGGATGGAGGAGAGATGCAGTCCTGCCTGAGTCTCTGCATGTCTCTGTGCTGCCCTTCTGCTGGTCTGGTCTTGAGTCCAGGACTGCCTGGAATCTTCGAGGGAAGAGGAAACAGCGGCCTGCTTAGGGACTTGGAGCTGCTCTGGCTGCTTGTCCCGCGGAGGGGGTTACTCAGCCCCAGACCCATGTCTCCCCCACAGGAGAAGCTGAGGGCAGCACTGCCTGCTACCCAGAGGGCACTCGGTAGTGGGCAGTGCCCGAGAGTGTAATGCAAAGGGGACCTTTCATGTCTGTGGGGGCCGGCGAGGGCAAGAGAGCCCATGGGTTCCTCTGCCTGGCCCCTCGCCCACCTTCCTGCTTCCTTGAGGGTCACAGGGCTGGGTGCAGGGCCGCTGGCATCTGCTTTAACAGCCCCATGACACTCAGGGAAAAACATCAAAAGCACCCCTGGAATTACTTTTCATGGCCTTAGATAATGCTCTCCCCTATGCACGTAAAAGTATAGGTTTTTATCTGCTGATTTCCTAAAATGGCCTTAGTCTTTTTAAATAATCAAGATGCAAACGCAAGGATAAAATAACATACAGTCAAGGATCCACTTACTCGAGATGCTTCATCACTTAATCTTTTCATGTTCTATCTCGGGTTCTATGGACCATGACATCGGCTAATTGGGTCTCCTCCTTGATTTCGATACTAACCTCAATGCAAAGCACCTCCTCACCCCATCAAAGGAACCCTGTGGCCTTGTTTTTTCCAGTCAGAACCGCATCCCTCCCTGCATTTGCTCCTCTGGAAGAGGCTGCTGCCTTCCCCAGCACCACTTTCCTGACCGCAGCACAGAACAGCCTCTCACGCAGCCCCTAGCTGAGGGCACCAGCTCCGCCTGGACTTTTCCCACCCGTGCTCCCCCTGCTCCTCCGCACAGTGGAGCCACCTGCAGGTCTGGGGCATGGGTGTGACTGGGACTCAAGGCTGTCCTCTCAACCCGAGGGCCCCGAAGTGTCTCTCTGTGTACAGGGAAGGCCCTGAATCCAGTACTCGGTCTGTTCCTTTCTGTCTGCCAGAAATAATGAACGAGCCTCCTTCCCCCAACTTGGCCAGCTTGACAGAAACAGAAACAACTTTACACCAACACTGAGCCTCATGATTACCCAAGACAAAGCATCTTGGATAATACACACAGGCCTACACTTCTACATTTTCATCGGGTGGCAGTTTTCCTCCAGAACTAACACAAAGTCACACTGCTAGTGCCCTACGGCACTGGTGTGAGTGTATCTTTCTGTTTTTAGCGCACTCTTCACTTCGTATTTCCTAAGTGCTTAATAAATACAGTGAGTCTTTGCTGCCTTCTCGGGTGAGAGTAAGTTATACCCCGTGGAGCTCATTCATTTGCTTTATGGGCGAAGAAATCTCCAGTGTGTCACAAATTAACACAATGTTCCTGAGGACTGTGTTTTATTCTTGCATCTCCAATTTCACTAACAAATGTGAAAAACACATGTAGCCCAGTAAGTCCCCCGAGACCAGCCCACAGGGCTGAAGCAGTGCGTCCTTCCAGCTGAGATCGGCACTAGTTGGGGCTGTTCCTTCCAGTCGCCCAGCGGAAGTCAGGGACTGGTTTCCCACGACTACCCGAAAAAGCCAGCAAAGCTCTCATTTATTTTTATTTTTTTAGAACTAGGTTTAAAAAAGAAAAGATCTTTGGGCCGGAGGGTTAGCTCAGTGGTTCTGGCGCCTGCCTCGCAAGCGCAAGGTCCTGAGTTCGATCCCCCGTAACCACATATAATGCTGGGTGTGGAGACACGCCCACCAACAATCAACACCGCATACCACAGTGCCGGGCGTGGTGGCTCACGCCTGTAATCCCAGCACTCGGGAGGCAGAGACAAGAGGATTGCTGAGTTCA
>PVIC010029100.1:0-24205 GCA_004025085.1 Thryonomys swinderianus
CCTTGATCACGTCTCTGATAAATGTTCTGAACATTGGTATTGACAAAATAGGTTGTAGATATTTACTAGAATATCAGAGGGCAGACAGAAGAAATTTATTTACTTTCTCAGTGTATATTACATGTTTTCCTGAAGCAGTTTACTATCCCAGGAGTGTTTTTTTTCTCATTATAAACTATTTCTGTACCGACTGAACACTAAACTCATGAAGATTAGTAAAAAATGAAAAAGCAACATTTTCAACTATAAATATACTATACTGAGATATTGTTCTTACTCCAAAAAAGTGATCAATAATCTGTATGAAATATTTGTTAATAAATTTTAGGTAGAACCTAATAACTAACACACAGTTTAAGATTTTGCAGGCTATGTATCAAATCTATTGACAGCCTGTTACATCATTGCAAGCAGCCGGTGGCAGTGAGTGAGCAAAGCCGTGACCCTCTGCTACGGTCTGGATGACACGTGTTCTCGGCTTCTACACGTTTTCTCAATTGCTGCATTGGGTGCAGTCATGCAAATTGGCTTTGGAAACGTGTATTTTCTGTATCGTGGTATGTCGGTGTTCTAACTTTTGCTTGAATACTTGCTCTTTTACTAAAAGGGATTACTCCAAAAATCACCTGAATCTATTTATTCAGAATTACAATGTGTAGCTGAAAATAACACCTCTTTCTACACTGACAAAATCTTTACTTGGTCTTCAGTAAAAGTAAAATCAAATCAGCTTAGGGATAGCACTAGGATGCTCATCTCCCATACTTAATTTGAGTTAATACTTTTCACATCAGACAAGTTATAATATTGTCATTACTTTAAATAGCAGGAATTGTGTAAAATGTGTTATTAACTTTCTAGACAAGCTAGTTGTTAAATATTGAACAACTGCTATTCTTTACTTCTAGATTATCCACTTATTCTCACACACGTGAGAAAAATGCAGTCTGCTGTAATGAACTCATAAATTTGTTCAAAACTTTTCCATTCAATATAAATTTGATTTAAGACATGCTGGGGGTTTTATCAGATGCTTAAAGATTAAATAGATAACAGATCATTCCTATTTCAGTGTATATAGTATCATTTCTCTAAATCATTGACAAAATAATTCTAATATACTAAAAATATGCAGAAGTTGTACAAAATTAAAAGAAATTCTGCTTAAATTCAAAAGACAGAAGATATTTAAGTATATTTGGTTAAAACATTATTAGAGACTTCATTCAGAAGATGTATCTGATAATTGTGATATGATACATTAATTTTCCTAATGCCTAAACTGTACCAAGCATGTTACAGGAATACATAGTTTTATGAATCAATTGATACTCAGTATTTTGTAGTTTGAAATGTGTTTCTGAAGTTGAAATGTAAACATTCTGTGGAAGGCAGAAGTACTTGAACTCCCACGGAGAGGGCAAGTTTGTTGATAAATAGTTCCCCTAGGTCTTGGCTTCGGTTTATTTCTGCTGTACTAAGAACATCATATAGCCTGGGTGTTTAAAACAACTGAAGTGTGTTGCTCATAGCTTAGAGTTCCTTTTTTTTTTTTTTTTTTTTTTTTGAGACAGGGTCTCGCTTTGTAGCAGGCTGGCCCTGAGCTCACTGTGTAGCCCAGGCAAGCCTCGAACTCACAGCAGTCCTCCTTCCTTTGTCTCCCAAGTGCTGGGATGTCAAGCATGAGCCACCACGCCCAGCATTGTGGTATGTGGGTTACTGAGATCGAACCAGGGACCTGGGCTTGTTAGGCAGCCACCGGAACCACTGAGCCAAATCTCCAGCCCAAGAGCTCTTTTTTACTGTAAAACTAATGGGTCCTTGCTGTGCCTTCACAAAGTTAACAGGGCAGGGACCTCCCAACACCTGCTGGGTCAGGACGCCTTTTCCACTCTGAAGTCTCTGAGCCCACTGCGGCCCTCTGCTCCTCATGCTGCTGCACGGGATTTCAGAACCAGCGTGTGAAGGTGGAGTGAACACACCCTACTGGGCTACACAAATCAAAACCACCTAATATGAGTTCTCATAGAGACTAGCTTGGAGCAGAGAAAAATAAGTAGAAAACATAAATGCCAAAGGAGTTCATGATAGCATAGAACGTGTTACCAAGGAGAATGCAATTTATTGCAAATGAATGTACAGGTAAATCTTCTAACCTTCATTTCATTTAGAAGATTTTCACAACAGTGCTTAATCAAGAATCCACGGAAGAAATAATACGTCCACTTTTTTTTCCTCTTCTTGCTTTCACTCAACACTAAAGAATGCATATTTAGCTTTAAAACGTCTCTAACTAGCTAAATATGTTTTAATATTTTCTCTTTTCTGCACTTATTTTCTCTTTTCATACTCTTTCTCAACCTAGGGTGGATTCTATGAAATAAATTACTTGGCTATAATAAATATTAGAAAGTTCTTCATATGGAATATAAATTAGGTGGCTTATAGGTGACAAGAGGTGATCAGAAAAATTCCTCACAGAAACTTGTTTAAAAATAAATATGAAAGGGGCTTGAGATTTAGCTTGGTGACTCCAGCGCCTGCCTAGCAAGTGCAAGGTCCCTGGCTCGATCCTCAGTAACCACACCCCACAGTGCTGGGCATGGTGGCTCACGCCTTTAATCCCAGCACTCAGGAGGCAGAGGCAGGAGGATTGCTGAGTTCGAGGCTTGCCTGGGCTACATAGTGAGCTCAGGGCCAGTCTGAACTACAAAGTGAGACCTTGTCTCTAAATAAATAAATGAATGAATGAATGAATGAATACATAATTAAGAAAAAAACTGTTTCATTCTCTGGAAAATTAATTCATAGTAGTTTCTTGCTATGATTACTTTAAAAATATCACTATCATTTGGAGCTTGATGTTTCCCTTTTTTCACAGAAATGCTATTTTTAAAACTAGAAAATATAAGTACAATATTTAAGGAAACTATATTATATAAGACGTATCACAATGGCTGAGTAGTATTTTGGAATTATGCAAGAAGGTCTTTTTATGCAGGAGTCTGGACGACTCTGTAAAATGCTTCACACATCAGATGTCCTTCTCAGGCTCAGTCTGCACAAAGGCAGCCATGTATTATATCTTGTAAGCATCTTTAAAAGGCCTGTGCACTATGAGAAACTCATACTCCCGAGGTGCCATGTATGAATTAGTCCACCGCTACACCATCATACACACTGAAAGTGCTTTCTAGCCTCAGAAAAGCTTTGTGCTTGGTGGTATTTAGTTGGGAAGCCGGCTTTTCTCTTGATGTGGTAAACCCAGGGAAACTTCAGGCACACACAGACTCTTCTCGATAAAGTGATTGATTGATCCTGATGAAGGACTGATGAAAGTGCTTGTGTGTGTGTGTGTGTGTGCATGCATGTGCACATGTGTGCACATTCGCATAGGTGCTGGAAATTGATCGCAGGGCCTCATTCATGTTAAGCACATCTTTTACCGCTGAGCTACACTCCTATTCCACTGCTGTGAAAAAAACTTCAACACGGTGTAGGGACACTACACCCAGCTGAATGTCAAAGGGTCAGTAAACGTTTTTAAAGGGATTATAATTTTAAAGGGAAAGTATAAAAATTTCCTCACAACTTTTGACATCATGTATAATACTAAGTGTATGATTTTCACTTTCAGAACTTATTAGCATTTTTTTTTTGAGACAGGGTCTTGTGTTGCAGTTCAGGCTGGCCCTGAGCTCACTATGTAGTCCAGGCAAGCCTGGAACTCAGCATCCTCCTGCCTCTGCCTCCCGAGTGCTGGGATGACAGGCATGAGCCAGCACGCCCAGCTGTGGTATGTGGTATTGATGGCTGGTGGGCATGAGTGGTGGGGACCTTGCACTTGCTAGCCACGTGGCAGAACCACTGAGCTAAATCTCCGGTGAGCACTTTATTCTTTCCTAGTGCCAATCTACCTGTCTGTTTCTGTGTTTCTGTCTGTCTATCTATCTATCTATCTATCTATCTATCTATCTATCTATCTATCTATCTATCTATCATCTGTGATTTAATTATCATAAGTGATGGATGTAGATGTTGAGATTGGTTTTCCTTCATCTGTACAATAAAAAAAGAACCAGTGTAAAGGCTAGCTATTTTTGATAATAAAAATTTTAAGAAATTCCAGTTCTATTTATGACTGTACTAAAATTAGGCAAAGAAACTTCCATTTTTAGTAGACACAACTATACAGATCCCATTTATATGATGTTTTGAAGTATATATACCTTATGAAATATATCCAGCTAAGTCGACTATATATTATCTGACATACCCTAGTCACCAATCTATTGATGAAAGCATTCAACATCCACTTGGTATTTTTCAACAGTGTCCTACAGTATAAAGCATCATAATGGTGCCGTGGTAAAGATCTGTCGAATTTCCTGCTTCTCTCTATGGGCAGTTTGATGCCCTGTCTCCAGCGTCTGCTGCGCTCAGTGCCACCCCAACCACCTGTCCCTCAGTCCCCGCTATTAGGAAGCTCACATTCTCTGAGTACAACTTCTTAAAATTCCAAATGTAAATGGGACCTTGTTATGTTCTTTCTGTTAATCCCTGACTTATTTCACTCACTGCCTCCAGATTCATTTTTGTTGTTACAAATGTCAAAATGTCCTTTTATGGCTGAATAGTATTCCACTGTGAAGGGCTGCTGTGCTGTCTTTACCACTTGCCCATGGCGGACACTTTGGTGCATTCCATTACCTTTGCTCATGCCAGTCGTGCTCCAGTGAACATAAGAGTGCACCCGTGTCCTCGACAGTCTCATACATTTCCTTTGAATACATTTCATATAGTCAAGTTGCTACAGATAAGAAATTTTTGACTCAGTAACGTAATCAATTTCTGACCACTGGACTGTAATAATGTGATGGTTCAGAATTGCAAAACTCAAGTGGAAGTCAACACGCAAACTTTTCCCTTGTCTATAAAAGTTGAATAAACACTCCAAGTATCTGCTGAAAATGTCACTAACCTGGAAAGGGAAATTTGATTTTTGCCTGCAGTGATGAAAAGGTTTCAACTACTCTCTGTGGACTGTCTGTAGCTTTAGAATTGTACACCTTTAAATTGGTACATCTTTAAAACAGACAATTTGAAAGAGTTTCACTGAGTGGCTAATTGCATGGTTTTTCATTCAGAATTATTCATTAGCCATAAACACAGCCTGAAGAGATGTGATATAGAAAGAAACCTCAGTGATTTTTATCCCACTTGCACTATGAGCAGGTAATTTTGATAAGTACTTGAGCTAACTGGAATTATTACTAGATTGAGAATAAGTCAGTAAAGTTAAAGGAATTTGCACGAAAAAAAATCTACATCATCAGTTGGTATATTCATGGTCAACTTATCTTCCAATCAATGTTACTCTATCTAAGAAAATTTACTTTACTATATTTTCAGTGCCTCTTGTGGTAGAATCCTAGAGATGCATCGCTGATGAAATGTCAAAGCCTGAATGGCTATTCAAGAGAAAAATTAAAATTATTAACTTTGTAATTCACCATAATGAAATTCAGGTTGCATCATTTTCTTAATTCCTTCATTTTCAGCTAGTCTTTGTAATATTTTAACATCCATTTAATAATATTATCCAGCATATATGCTGTTATATACATATATGCTGTATATCTGGTACTGGAAACAAAGATTAAAGCATTTCAATATACTCAGGGAGGTGTACAGGTGATGGATTGTTATTTAGATGTTTTTATCAGTGTATGTCAAAAACCTGAGTAATTAATTCCACCCTACTCATTTTTTTTTCATGGAAATCACTTTAAACTATTTATTGTAACATTATTTCAACTTTCTACCTAATTTTAGTGACAGAAGTTTTAAAATATGAATATTTTAATATAAATGACTGAAAAATTATGTTCTGTTTGACAGTTATGGGAGCGTAGATTTTTGCAGTATAAAATAAGCTGCACATTTTCATAAGCTTATAGAATCTGATATGGCTGCGTGAAGCTTTCAACTGTAATTTCTCTAACCAAAGTTCTTGTACAACCTCCCCCATGGTTGTGGGGAGTATAGAATTTGATGAAAGTATTTGGAATATGTATATAAGGGCAGGAAAGTGGAATGAGAATGAGTTTAGAAGACAAATAGCTCTTCCTCCTGGTTGTGGAGAAGACTGGCTGTGATTACTGGCATAAGCCAAGATAAATCAAATAATCAAGGATAGAAATTGCGGTGACTTTAGCAGAAATTGCTGAGCACTTGAACTTGAAAAGCTCTTTTGTTTGATTTAATGTAGTTGAGTTCTGTGTGTAAATCAAAGAAGATTAAGAAATCATCATAGATTTCTTTTAAAATCCAGAATGTACATTTTCCAATTAATAATTCTTAGTGAAATGAACCAAGTTAACGAATGCTATACTTATAGTCTTCACTATCCCTTGCCTGCCTTGACTGCAGGATTGATGATTTAGAATATTCATCAGTGAGTTATTCATTTACTCCTTTGTCACAGGGCTCTGTCTAAACCAAAATGAAAATATTACTGCAAATAGATATCTTGTGAATAATTTTCCCTGGACTTTCTGTTCCGTGTAAACAGTGGTTTTCTTTGGGAAGACAGTAGTTTACCTGCAGAATGAAAACTAAATCTATTGTTAGACTACAGTGGTACCCTGGTTCATGAACGCTTTATGAACTATCAGGTGGTGCACATGACTATGGCCATGCTTCCTGCATGAATACATACAGTCATCATTCCCCAGATTCGTGGAACAAGCTAGGTTCGAGGACCAGGGTAACACTGTACCCCATTCACAACAATCATACTCTGTGCCATGTCACTCTTTACATCAGCCACTGCTCTTTGCTTATTTGTGCTTTTTCCAAATTACTGAGCATGCTCAGTGAGCAACTGTAGGTAGTCTCTTAATACTATGCATTTTTGTCTTCCTTAGTTTGCTCATATTGATTTATCTAATTGAATAGTATCTGTATCTTTCCTTTCCTGTCTAAAGTTTAACAGCTTTAAATTTTACCATCTAAAAAACCTTCCCCCAGACTCTGTTGTACAGTCTTTGGGAATCAGGTTATAAGAATATGAAACTCAGTGTTGGCACTAGTTTTATGGCCATCATGAAGATGACAGAAGGTCTCTGTGCTGTATGCTTATTTATCATAATCAAAGGTTATACAGTGATAGCACCTGAGGCCTCTGTGGGGATTTGGTGGATTAGCACAGGGTGATAAGAGTTGCTGCTATTATTATTATGTGCCAGTGAAAATAATTATTCTTAGATATTTTTTAGTTATAGAAATTTAATTTTTATAGCTAAATGCTATATCCAATTATATGTAGCTTTAATAAGATAGTTCCTTGATATGCAAATTCCTATTCACATTGCACAGTAGTTCAAAAATTTACTCCATTCATGAATGAATTATAAAAGAAAGATTGAATAGGAAATGAATGGATTGGGCCAGAGATTTAGCTCAGTGGCTCTGGTGCCTGCCTAGCAAGCACAAAGTCCTGAGTTTGATCCCCAGTAACCACATACAACAATACTGGGCATGGTGACTCACGCCCACCAGCAATCAGCACCACACACCATAGTGCTGGGCGTGGTGGTTCATGCCCGTAATCCCAGCACTCAGGAGGCAGAGGCAGAGGCAGGAGGATTGCTGAGTTGAGGCTTGCCTGGACTATATAGTGAGTTCAGGGCCAGCCTGAACTACAAAAGTGAACCCCTGTCTCAAAAAAGAAAAAGAAAGAAAGAAAGAAATGCATCTTTTTGTATTTTGTCCCTATAGATTTATCTTTTTTTTTTTTTTTTTTTTTTTTTTTTTTTTTTTTCTGAGACAGGGTCTTGCTTTGTAGTTCAGGCTGGCCCTGAACTCACTGTGTAGCCTAGGCAAGCCTCGAACTCACAATGCTGCCTCTGCCTTCCGAGTGCTGGGATTATAGGTGTGAGCCACCATGTACCATGCCTGACCCTATAGATTTATCTTTATGTTCTTAGATCAATTTTTCTTCAAATACGACCTTTTATGGTGATTTTATGTGTAGACGTTGTTCAAAGTGATAAACTCTACCACCGATGATTCCTTTATGTTACCTTCAGCACTATAGTGACTATTTCTTACAAGCTATTCATCCTGGGGAGTGGACAGTCATCCCAAAAGATACACTCTGGGAACAAGGATTGTTGGGGAGAGGAGGAAGGAGGTAAGAAAATGGGGGAAATCTCACACTGGGAATAATAAAGAAAAAGTAGAAAGGAAAAGATTGAGGTCTTTTTCTGCTGGGTGGATTCTTTGTGTACTTACGAAGCAGATGTTTCCCGAAAGCACACGCTGGAAGTGCGGACTCTGCTTTATGAAGCTGCCTGGACATTTTTCAGCTTTAAAATAACAAAAAGTATTTTAAGATGAAACAGAAATACAGAAACAAATGTAAGAAAAAAGATACATTACACGTTTTTCTGGAATACACAGAGAATAAGGTAGATCATGGAACAAGACTTTCAAGTGAAGAGTTATCTGGTCTGAATTGTAAATCGTGCGCACGGAGTAACTTGCTAAAACATAAATAACAGTAGCATAGAAACAAAACTAGGTACAAAATTTAAGATGTGTTATGTACCTGAACCAACTCCCCAGGTTGAATGTCATCATTATGCAGTGAAAACATGTACTAATAAAAGTAAACATTTTTAAAAGAGTTATGGAATTGAGCAGTCCCTGTAGGATATTAAAATTGCACAAAAAGCACCTGAAGCTAAAAGTAGTGCTATGGACCTAATATATCTCTATAGCCCTAGGCAAAATTAAATGCAATTTATAAGAATTTTGTACGGAATTTCTTTAGGTTTATTTTGATCTGCTATTTGTAATCTTTTTTTTTTTTTTTTTTTTTTTGAGACAGGGTCTCGCTTTGTAGTTCAGGCTGGCCCTGAGCTCACTATGTAGCCCAGGCAAGCCTCAAACTCAGCAATCCTCCTGTCTCTGCCTCCCGAGTGCTGGTATCACAAGCGTGAGCCATTACACCCGGCTGTAATCATTTTCTAAATAATCACTTGAAGAGAAAAGAACCACAAAATTTTATGCCCTATGGCACTGAACAGTGATCCTATTTACAACTATAAAATATAGTTTCTTTATAAAACAAATCCCAGTGATACTGAGGGATTTTTGTTGTTATCTTGTTTTTATGGTATTCATCTATCAAATCTAAAATTAAGAGGTAAAATTCTAGTGAGGTGATAGCTGCACTCATGTAATAGACAAGATAGTCTCTGGTTCTACTTTTTAAATTTTACTTTTTGAATATAGGCATGAGAGGAAACATTAATTCACAGTACTGCTATGTTTGATTGAATTGATTATGTTCAGAAAGACACTGATTAGTTTTAAAAATAACCATTCTTGAAGGGACTGAAGAGTCTTCACATCAGGCATATTAATTAGCACAGATACTATTCAATCATGTAGGAGGCACATTAGTCTTAAGCGAATGTTTAAATTCCTTTGCTTACACTAATGAGAAGAAATTTTCCCTTGTGAATGGCGTTTGTATGCATAAGCAATGAACAAGGAGATGAACTTCCATAGAGGATGCAAACTAAATAAATTTGAACCTTAATTTTAAGCCTAGAATCACTGAACAAGGAACAGTATGCCTCCTTCTCGGCTTTACAGCTGGTTTTTAAAAGTAAGCTACTCATTAATCAGACCACATTAATCAGCTTTCTACGTGCGTAAGCTTCAGTCATGAGTCAGTTTGCTTTGAAACGTTTACAAATACAGCATTTAATTCAAGAAAAAAAAAAACATGCAGACAGTATCGATAACAAAAACCCTCCCCAACGGGAAAAGCTGGGCGAGTCTCGCACCCTCGCAGAGCGAGGGAAAACCAGGCCACCGTCCAAGGTCAAGGCCCAGGCATGGAGGGGCACCTGCCCTGAGAAGCGGAGACCCAGCTCGGCCCTCCAAAAACACACTCTTCCCTCCGCGCAGCGCCTCAGTCTGGATCACCGGAACCGGGGATTCTACCACTGCTTCCCTGTGGGATTGCCGTGGAGACCAATTTTAATATTTGACAAGCACCTTATACTTGGTTCTAGGCAACAGCACCATTTCAAGGAAGGCTGGTAAGAATGTGTCCTATTTCAGACCGTCTAGAAATAGCCTCATTAGTGTAGTCTATTCTGATGCGGAGGCCTCCCTTGGTGGCAGGACAGCTTTTCTTATTTCTGAACTCTCCATGCTGTAGCTTAACCTTCGTTTCTCCTTCTCTGCCAGCACAGATGAAAGGCTATCACTCCTTTCTGTCTACAGCTCTTTTCAGTCAACGCATTCTGAGAATCCTTCCCTGCACTGTGATCCAGAACTCACTCATAGTACCGGGGACGACCAAATTCAGCAAATCTTTATTGGATGTACAAGGTAAATATTTACCTCACTGCAACCGTTCACTCTCCAGAGTGAACAATCCCATTATTTTAGGTGGTTTCTGTTTTTTAAATTCTGTGACTTTCTCATTTCTTTTTCTCCAGTTTTAAATTTTCATCTTGTTCCTGTTCTCACATATAGATCACATAAATATTGTATGTTTTCTTTAACTCATATTCCATTAGTAGCTCATATTTCCAAACTTGCTTCCTCTCCAAACCAAGATTTTTCTAAAATGTTTTACATTCAGTCTTATCCAACTGTAGTATTTTTCCCTTCTGCACCTTATTCTTATATTCTTTATTGCTTTAATTACTAAATTTTTCAAAGCTAACACCTTTTCAATGATTAGCTATATTCATATATAATCTATGACCTAAGCAGGAATTTCTGAAGACCAGCTCTGTGATGGGTTTGTGACATTTACCTTACACATCCGATAAGGATTTGCTGAACTTCGTCATCCATGGTACTGCTCGTGAGTTCCTGGATTATAATGTAAGGAGGGATTCTCAGGATGTGTGACACATATCAAAAACTTCTAACATACTTGAATAACAATTCTGGTATGTTGTTTTTTTAAAAAAATGAATCTTTACTGAATTCTGCAAATTGGTTGTAAGCACAATTCCCTTTTTAATCAATCTACCTGTATGTGTCCATCTGTTTTTGCTTATCATCTACTCTGCATTACTTCATCCCTACTTAGCGCTGATCCTCCATACTTTGCAAATTACTCATTCCCTTTTGAAAGATTCGATTAGTGCAGTTTACTTCAGTTTGTGGCTTAGAATCCTGATCATCTAAACTCATTCACCAATGGATATGTGTAGAATTGTAAGTTGACTTTGGGGTGAATGGATAAAAGAAAATGACTGTTAGTATTTTCTTTATATATGATGGAACATGTATTCAATTTTTAAAAAATTATTTTAATAAGAACTCACAATATGGTATGGTATACTTGCCTAAATTTAAAAAAAAACAATACTTTTAATTTTTACTACATTTTTAGATTCACAGCAAAAATGAGAGGAAAATAGAGTTCCCAAGTGTTCTGCTGTTTCCCCACATAAGAAACTTCCCCCAGTATGTTCAGCTCAGGCTACAGTGGTGTATTTGCTATTCCTGATACTCACAATGCATTGTAATCATTCCAAGTCCATAATTTACCATAGGGGTCAGTCTTGCTGTTGTGCATGCTATGGATGTAGTCCATTGACAGGTAGCCATCACTATGGTGTCATAAAGAATAACTTCAATGTTCTAAAAATCTTCTCGCTTTTGCCTGTTCTCTTCCTCATGCCAACTTTATCGTCTCTACAGTTTTATCATTCGAAGGATATTCTGTAGTTGGAGTCATACTGAACTCGACCTTTGCGTATTGGCTTTTTCACCTAGTAAGACTAAAATAGCTTTCTTCAGGCCCTTCATGATTTCTCAGGCCTGGCAGCTCTTTTCTTTCTGCCAAGGAATGCTAACCCGCCATAGTTTGTCCATTCACCTGCTGACATTTATCTTGGTTAGTTTCCCAGTTGGACATTTACTAATAAGGCTATTGTGAACATCTGGGTACAGCAGTTCTGGGGAGCAGATGTTTTCTATTAATTTGAATAAAACCAAATGTCACCCTTACTAAATTGGATGGTAAGGGTCATTGTAAGAAACTAATGCACTGTTTTCCAAAACTCTGATTCTATTTTTCATTTATTTTATCAAAAATGAGAGGGCTTCTACTGGTCTACATTCTTGTCAGCAATTGTATATTGCCAATATTTTGGATTTAACTCCTCTACTACGTGAGTACTTGTAGCTCAATATTATTTTAAGTTGCAGTTTCTTAATTCTGAACATTTCTTGACATAGCTGTCATCAATACATATTATCTGGTGAAGTGTTTCCTCAGTTTTTCTCTTTTTAAATCATTTTATGGTATTACTGAATTTTAATAGCCCTTTGTATAGTTTATAGTTCTTTTTTCAGATGTATTTGAGTAATAAATATTATTCCAGTCTCTAGTTTTTCTTTTATTCAGTGGATGTTGTCATTGTAGAACTGAAGATTTTAATTTTAAATAACCAGTTTATTATTTAATTTTTCATGGAACATGTCTTCTATGTTTTATGTTTTAAAAATTCTCATTTTATCCAGGACTTAGATACTTATCAAAGTTATCTAGGTTATCTATGAGGACTTTTAGTTTAGTGTATTACAAATGGGTCTATGATCCCTTTTGAATTAATTTTTGAAGAGTATAAGATCTGCCTAGATTCACATTTATTCATGCATATGTCTATTTCTTTAAGCATTTTTTCTTGAAAAGATCACCTTTCTTCCATTCTATTATCTCTGCTCCTTTGTCAAAGATTACTATTACTTGACAATATTTGCCAATATTTGTTTTTTTTTTTTAATTTGGCTGTCTATTCCATGCCATTAATCATTGGTTGATTCTTTCCGATTTTCTGTCTAAATAATCAGGTTACTTATAGGCAGAGATAATTTCATTTCTTGCATCCAATATGATTCTTCTCTCCGTTTCCTTTGTTTTATGTCCAGGATTACAGTAAAAATTCAAAACTGGTAAGAAAGGACATCCTTGTTTTTTTTTTAATTTTAGTGAGAAAAATTTATCCCACATCAAGTATGTGTACTAGTTCTATGTATTTTTGAGTTTGTTATCAAGTTGAGGAAACCCCTCTATTTCTATTTGCTTATAATCCTGTTTCTCCTGTTATTATCTTATAATTTTTTATTTGCTTATTGGTGTGAAATATTATACTAATTAACTTTGAAAAGTTTAATTAGCTATGGACACCAAGGTAAAAACTGTTTGGGTTGATACATTATTCATTTAATGCATTGTTAGATTTAATTTGTTAGTAGTTTGTTGAGATTGTTTACATCTATGTTCATGAGAGATATTGGTCTGTGATTTTCTTTTCTCACAATTTGTTTGGATTGGCTTAAGAATAAAGCTGATTTCAAAGTTTGAACTAGGTAATATTTGCTTTATTTCTACTTCTGGAAGCAATTACTGAGACTTGATTTAATTTCTTCCTTAAATGTTTACACAATTGTATTGGTGAACTTCTGTGGACCTATTGCTCATGCTTTTGGAAGGCTGTTTATCAATTCAATTTAAAAGATACAGGTGTAGTTAAGATTGTTTATTTCTTTTTGCTTAGTTGTGGGAGAATTTGCTTTTCAAAAAAACCAATTTACTTCATGTTATCAATTTTGTAGCCATAAATGTGTGCCTAATATTTCTTTACCTCTTTAATATTTGTGACGTGTACTTAAGTGTCTTTGTTTATTTAGCATATTCCTAATTAGTGTCTTCACTCTTCCTCCAACTTGAAGTTTAGAAATTATATTGCTTCTTTTCTAATATATACCTTCAATTTAAAAAGTGGTTCTGGGCTGGGGATATAGCTCAGTGCTTCCGGTGTCTATCTGGCAAGAGCAAGGTCCCAAGTTTGATCCCTAGTACCACACACCACAATCTGTAATCCCAGCACTCGGGAGGCAGAGGCAGGAGGATTGCTGATTGCAAGGCTTGCTTGGGCTACATAATGAGCTCAGGGCCAACTGGAACTACAAATAGAGACCCTTTCTCAAAAAACTAAAAAAAGAAAATGAAAGAAACAAAGAAAGAAAAAGAAATGGTCTAAATATGTTCAGCTCTCTTTGCATCCCAGTTTTGAGAATGCATTTTGTTTCTACTTAATTTTAAATAATTTTAAATTTTATTTTGATATTCTTTTGTGAGCCATATATGTATATACATTTGTAGTTTAATCTCTAAGCATATGGGAATTACAATTAAAAGACAGTTAATTAAAGTAACTGTTAATTATAGTTAAAGTTAAAGGAGGACAAGTTCATTTTGCAAACACAGTTTGTACAAGCTTCAGTCCACAGTCACCTGGGTCCGACGCAGAGTGGCATGGCAGAGGGCTGTCACAGCAGAGAAATGGGTGCGGCAGGCAGAAGATAGCAAATACATCCAAGCAGCAAGACACAAATTCCACGCACAAGAGACCCTCCTTCTGTCCCTCGCATCTGATCCGGGCTCCCCCCTTTAGGGTGCGTAGCACTCACACTCAGCGTGGAGCACCGTTAATCCCGCTCACGTATCTGCCAAATCAAACAGTGGACTCATTTAGTAATCACATATTTAATCCCAGAAATACACTCCAGATCCAGCCATCTCCGGAAAGCCCCGCTATGACTCCATTAGGCTTTGGCAGGACATCTAGACACAGTGTAACAATTGTTCTGTCATCGACTCGAGTTTAATTGTATTGTGGTTTAGGTGTAGATATTTTATAACATTTTAATTTGTGAAGTGTTTTTTTGTAACTCAACCTGATGAGAATTCCATGTAACCTTGAGAAGCATATATTATTTAGAAAACATTGTTGCATTAATTATACCCAATTGATTAATGATCCTGCTGGATTCAGATGCCTGTTAAAATACCTGTGTGCAATGGGATCCCTCTTATTTCTTCCCGCAGTGGTATTAGTTTTTGCCTCTCGTATTTCAATGATCTTCTGTTAGGCCACATACATTAAATTTTTCTATATCTTCATCAGAACTGGCCCCTTACTAGGTTGTCTTTTTATCATGGATAACTGTCCTTGCTCCAAAATCTGCTCCGAACAAAATTATTACAGCTATTAACTGTCATTTGATTTTCAAGAGAATAGAACATCTTTCTCTTTCCTCTATATTAAAAGCTCTTTATATTTAAAGTAGGTTTCTTGATAGACAACAGTATGTGTGGGGTTTCTTTTGATACAGCCAAATAAGGTGTTTTTTGTTTGTTTGTTTGTTTTTGAGACAGGGTCTCGCTTTGTAGTTCAGGCTGGCCCTGAGCTCACTATGGAGCCCAGGCAAGCCTCGAACTCAGCAGTCCTCCTGTCTCTGCCTCCCGAGTGCTGGGATGACAGGCGTGAAGCAAATAAGGTGTTTTAACTGTTATATTTAAAGCACTGAAATTTATAGTGGTAATTGAGAAGTGAGAATAAAACTACTACATTTGTTCATATTTCTACTTGTTTCTCTTATGTTTTGCTCTTAATTTTGTCTTCCGTATTTTCCCCCTTCCATGATTTTAATTAAGAAGTATAGGGCCAGAGATTTAGCTCAGTGCTTCTACTATCTGCCTAGCAAGCGCAAGGTCCCTAATTCAATTTCCAGTAACCATATACAATAATACCAGGTGTAGGGACTCAAACCCACCAGTAATCAGTACCACATACCACAGTGCTGAGTGTGGAGGCTCACGCCTGTCATTCCAGCACTCGGGAGGCAGAGGCAGGAGGATTGCTGAGTTTGAGGCTTGCCTGGGCTACATAGTGAGCTCAGAGCCAGCCTGAACTACAAAGTGAGACCCTGTCTCAAAAAAAAAAAAAAAAAAATGGTGTAGATGAGTGGTGCGTGGTAGCAGCACACTTGAGGCTGAAGCAAGAGGAGCACCACGAGTTCCAGGCCAGCCTGGACTACATAGCAAGACCTTGTGTCAAACAATTTTTTAGAGGATTATATTTCTGTGCTTCTTTACCATGTCAATTATATTTTTAAACCAACATTTTAGTAGTTTGCCTGAAGTTTGCATGTACATTCACATCCAGTTGAAACCATCTCCTGTACACCCCTGCAGTGAGTTTTAATCTTGCCTCAAGGCAGGAAGAAAAACCAGAGACAGAGCTAAAGAGACACACACAGGGAGCAGGACAACCAGCCCTTGAGCCGCCGAGGCTTGAACATGCCGCGGCTCTGACACCCAGAGCCATCGATATTTCTCGGTGACCTCATAGTTCGGCTGCGGTAAAGGAGCTACCTGAAGGAACTTTGTGTCGTAGCCACAGATACTTTCCCTCACTATCCGAAGAACGTTATGTCACTTAACATGCAGTGCAAGTAGATTACGATAGCATATTTCTAATTCCTTCCCAGGCCGTTGTATCACTGCTGTCCTTCATATCGTTTCTTCCTCATCCCTCACATGGACGCACAGTAGAACAAAGTATTAGTATCATTATTACAACTACTATCTATTAGATCAATTAAGAATAAAAAATGCTGGAGTTCTCGGTTCGTGTTGACCTACTCACTCTTTGATACTCTTCCCCTCTGCCTGTAAATTCAGATCTCTGGTCTGTATTATTTTCCTTCTCTCCAAAGGAGTTTGATTTTTTAACACCGTGGTCAAGATTTGCACAGATTCTGTCCACTTCGGTTTTCCTGAGAGTCTCATTGTTCTGCTTCCGTTGCTCCAGTTACGTAGCTCTACAGTAGTGAAGCTTTTCTCTCGTGTTTCAGTGATGTCACACCGTTCACTTATTGTTTGCACTGACTTTTGAAAAATAGTTGTGTTTATATCTTTGCTCTTCTTTAAATACTGTGGCTTCTCTCTTTCCTCTCTGACTATATTTTGGGATTTTTCCCCCCTGAAGTTTGCATGCGATATGCTCAAGCGTAGTTTTGCTGGATTCATCTTGGGGATCTTTGAGATTCCGTCGTAGGAGGTTTAGTGTTTGGATCAACTCACGCGAGAGGGCGGCCTCAATCATTATCGCCTCAGACACTGTTTCATTTCCTCTGTCTCTTCAGGGAACTCCTTGATGTAGATGCTACTTGTTTTACAGTAGTCTTACAGTACTTGGGCTTTGCTTTCGGAGTTTTAAAAATATTTTTCCTTGCTTTTCAGCTTTTGAGTTTTTCTTAAGTATTGATTTCTTCATTTTTTAGAGACAGGGCCTCCCTGTGGGGTTCGAGTTGAACTTCCGCCCTCTTGTCTCAGACGCCCAGGTGGAGGGCTGGGGCTACAGGGCTGTGCGCCCCGTTTCTGTTTTCCTGTTACCACACACAGGTTCTTTCCCCAACCACTCTGAGTCCTCTAGCGAAGTCCATCAGATCGCCCTTTAATTATATTTTTAGTCTCTAGCATTTCTTGTTCTTTCGTAAAATACCCATTTTTTTCTTGCTTTTTATATCTGTTCTCACCATTTGTCTTCTTTTTAAACCAAAGTACTTCCCAAGCCTATTAACTATAATTTTTTAAATTCTTAGTTTTTAATTCTACCATTTATGTCATATCTGACTTTCGTGTTTGTTCATTCTGTTCAACTTGTGTTATTGCTGATAGATAGATATGCTTTGTAAGTTTGTGTTGAAATGTAGATACTTCTTTTGGGTAAAAGGAACAGTATGCAGTAGGCCTTAAATATGAGCCTGGTGCAGTGGGGAAGGGAAAGCATTCTACAGCTCTGTGATTGAGCTTCAGTCCTCCGGTCGGCCTGTTCTAGACCATGCTCTTCTTGGGTATTTTGTTGCTCTTTCAGGTGGTACAGGAAGGACAGAGGTTACAATGTGGTATTTTCCTATCTTCAGGTAAATTGGGCTCTGGTAAAATACTGGAAATCTAGGCTCATTAAAATAGCCTCCCACCCCAGGGCCCCATGCCTGTTAATAAGAGGGGTGCTTTGTTATCTTTCATAGGAGGCCTTTTCTCCCCGTCAGGCCTCCCGACAGCTGTGGTTCCGAATCCCACGCTCCTCCCCACGGATCTCTGCCGTTTTACCTCTTGGACTTGTCCACAGTGAGCCCCCTGCAGGTCGCCGGTCATGGCTCACGTGTCCAATGGCAGCATCGTCCTTTGGTGGTTTCTGTTCGACTGCCTCGTGATTCTCTGTGTCCTGTCCCTGCTTATCTGTGTAATTTGAGGGCAGTGGTTTGCCTATGATTTCACTTCTCCTTTGGATCTATTGATTTTTCCATTCGGTCATCTTTTTATTTATTGCTAGAATGGAGAGACAACTTTCGAAATCCTGGATCAGAAAATAGAAATCTGCTATACATAAGTTTTAGGAAGAAGGAATATATATATATATATATATATATATATATATATATATATATATATATATATATATATATATATATATATATGTTTCTAGCCTTGAGACTAGAAACATTCATCATTTTCTTTCCGTTATATGGTATGAAGATACATAATATTTAGTTCATTTTTGAACAGAAATTAGAATTAATGATTTTATCATACTACATCAAGGTTCTATTTCAAGTATAAGCTACTCTCCAAATGGCAGAGGCAAATTAGAACTGACCCTATCTATAGAACAATAATATTTTATTCAGTGGTGCCGGATAACTGTCAAAGGTCCAGACGTTACTATATGTAACACATAGACTCCAAATACTGTCCATTCATTCATTATTTGATGCGCAATTATTTCCCATGTGTAGCACCATTCTAAATTCTGAAGACATAGAAAAGGACAGACCCTTCCTCTATCATGAAGCGGCTTGTCATAAAGCGCTGTTGTGGCCGGACTTGATCGCAGTAACCAATCACATGATCAGGCTGTTCTGTAATTTGGTGATTTGGGCGTGATGTCACAGATGGCGCATGGGTGCTTATTTCTCTCCAGTTAGACTTCAGAAGTATTTGTCAGGAAGTGCGGTGGTATGACGACTACATGACAAAATAAAATTACCAGTTTTCCGACATGAAGGATCCATAACTGCAGTGATGACGACAGTAAAAACAGCAAGCCCTGCTGGTACGTGCTTGCAGTTACCTACTCAGGAGGCCGAGGCAGGAAGATAGAAAGCTGAAGGAAAGTCCGGGAAATTTTGCCAGATCCTGTTTTAAAGTAAAATTAAGGAGTTGGGGATGCATTTCAATAGAGAGCACTTTCCTAGCATTAGCAAGGCTGTGAGTGTCAATTCTCTCTATATTTTTTAAAAAATTGGAAATAAGACCGTGGAGTTACTTTGCCATGTTAAAACAAAAGAAATTGATGGAGTCTTTTTATATTTTAATATTACATTTGGTGATTATTATTAAACATGTATTAGTTTCAGCAGATTTTTGATGAAGTAGTGCCTCAGGTCCTTTGTATTTTGGTGCTGCCAGGCGCAGTGTATCCATTTCAATGTACACTTGTATTTTTCTGTTCTTTTCTTAATCTAGCCAAAATTTGTCATTTTTACTTTAACCTTTCCAAAAAGCCAAATATTAGCTAGCTTAATATAGTCTATCATTTTCTAGTCTCATTTCATGTAATTTTGTTATACTAACCTATTTTTCTGTTTACTTTTATCTAAGTTTTTCTTCACCTATAGTGTACTGAAAAGTTGTTGATATATTTATTTTTTTTTTCCTAACAGGGATTGATCACTGTCTTCTTTTTCTCTTAGAGCTTTTTTGTTCATCCTGAGAATTTTGGTGCATTCTGTGTTCGTTTTCATTGTTCTCAGAATACGTTGGAGTTCCCCTTTTGCTTCATTTATGGATTCATTGGTAGTTCAGAAGCAAGATACTTTATTTTCACATATTTGTGAATTTGCAGTTTTTCTTACTTTATTTTCACATATTTGTGCATTTGCTGTTTTTCTTCCTATTACTGATTTGTAGTTGCGTAGTGTAATGGTATGATAGGTATCGATACGATTTCATATTTCTTAAATTTGATGACTTTTTTGTGTCCTAACATGATTTTGTTTTCTGGAAAATTTTCTAGTATTCTTGGAAAGAATGTGTTTCCTGCTACTAGTGGTTGCAATGTTCTGTATGGCTATCATATTCAACTGGCCTCACAATGACTCTCCAAAAAAGAAAATTTTTAAAAATCCTTTTACAGTGACATAAAATATTGAAGTATTTAGGAATTAATTTAGCCAGCAAAGTGAAGTATCTGCACACTGAAAACTTAAAAAAAATTATGGCAAAATTAAAGAAGTTATAAATAAATGCAGAGATACTGTATATTCATGGATTGAAAGAGTTAACATGATTAAAATAGTTATACTATCTACAGTAATCTACAGATTCATTGGAGTCTATATCAAAATCCCAATTTCACTGAGGTAGGAAAAAATATTTTAATATTCATACAGAACCACAAAAGACTCAAAATATCCCAAACAGCCAGGAACAAGATTACTCAGCCTTTCTGCTGAAATGCAAAACTAGACTTCCTCTCAAAAGATTGTTCCTGTGGCAAGCTGATTTCTTGGGAAATACTGGAAAGGTTACTTGATAGAAGAGCTTGATCCTGAATTTATCTGTTCCTCTAATCTATAATTTGTGTTATTGACATTTTAAAAAGTGTTCAAAGATGAGATAAATGCACACACGGAATTTACTTTTGTATGTAGTTTGAAAGTATGAAAACTGGACTCCGAAAGTACAACCAGATATGATCAAACTCACGTGTCAGGTTAATTTGTCCTACAGTGGAGAAGTGCATAAACCACTATACAAATTTCCAGATTTATGAAACAGAGAGAAGCGAATCCCATCTCAATCAAAAATTCCGACACATTTTCACAGTGCACTTTTTCTAATATTAGCATTATCAGGGTCCTTTATTTGAAGATAAATAGGTAAAAATATTTCCCATGCCAATTTGATGATCTCAACAATTTTATTTCCTTCTTTTATATCATGCTGAAATGTGTCACCAAATCTATCTACTCCAAACCAAGTTTTTCTCTATTGAAGATCCATGTCTGTTTATTACTATACTTGAAAAATATTAGTATCATTAAGCTGCTGGGGGTGTATATACAGCCTTTATTCTCCCGTTTTGAGTTGAACAAACTGAATCGAGTAATCTATAAGACAGTTCAAAGTTGATGGCACTTATGACTAACTCAGAAGTGGTATTCCTGATTAGTTCTATTGCTTAGAGTTTGCTGTAATATTTAAAGAGAAATACAGTGAAATTGTGGAGTTTACCTATAAACAATCAATGTTAATGGTATGTATTGAAATGAATGACCTGAATTTTCCTATTAGATATAGAAAAAATAAACTGACAAGAATAGAGATATTTGGGACAAGAACAAACTTTGTAAGCTGGGACAAAATCTTATCTGAGTCAAGAATTTCTATTTAGAATGTATCTGTGTTAACAGTCTACTTCAATTTGATATTTTTATTTTTGCAATGTATCTTATTTGGAGCAGAGTAAAATAGCACTTTGTACTTACAAACCATGTTTCATCAGAAAGGTCAAAGTACTTTTCAAACTCATTAATCCTTAGAGTGTCCCTGGGGTGCAGAATATATTATACAGATGAAAAATTATAGCTGAGATGTCTAAACAATTTTATCCTGACTCACAGAAATGAAGTGAATAAGCCTTCAATGTAACCCACTCCAGATTAAAAAAAATTCAAGGTCACAAATATGATTTGAGGATCAGGAACTATTTCAAATAAATATCTTCAAGTAAAACAATGTTAGTTAAGGGAAATGATGAATAAGTTAATGGAATGTACTCTCTTCATGTAGCAAATGTGATTCATCCAGAAAAATGCATTTGCAGTTGTTTTCGTTTAATATTTTGAGAACATCCAGAGAAATTGATAAATGGTAATGCTGGTTTGGATCAGACTTGGAAACTCATTGAGTGTCAGACCTTTCAAAGTTATAATTACTTTTGCTGAAAATTGATATTGTCTAAATTATACTTCAACTTTGTTAGAGGAACTGGTCTGTCTAAAGCGAGTGGATCTGACCTTCTTTCAGAAACAAGTGTGTGGTAAGTAAACTTGGAGAACGTGGTATAAATCCTGGCTCAGACATTCCCAGGAAATTCAAACTGAAGTAAGTCCTCAACAGAGGTAAAGAAGTAGGTGTTCAAAAATATCAGCAGAGATGATGTATGAGTAATTCCTTGATGAAATCTGTTAGATCTGAAAGAGAATCCCTGGGCTGCTATGAGATACACCAGCTTCTCAACCTTTAATCTGAGAATACTTCTTAAACGGTGCATATTCCTCATTTATTTTTTAAGAAAATATAGTACAGTATCATAAATATTGGCATGACTGTATCCGGGACCCGAGTACTGGTATGCATTGAGAAAGCTCGTTTTTCTGCGTACTGGAAAATTAGCTGTTTGTCTAAAATTCTTGGACTCTTATTTTACATAATGTCTCCTTGAATTGAACAGTTCATGCCATTTAATTTTATAAAATAGTCCACACGCCTTCTTACTAAAACACATCTTGGCAACATTTCATTTACTCCCTCGTACTTATTGTTAAAATTCGTTTTAAAATCCATTCAAATGTAGTGAGTTTCTTCTATGTTGCAAGGACCATACTAAATTGGGAAAACTCATGAAAAATGAGCCTGATTGTACTCTCATTGAATTTATTGCTGTACAAGAAAGCAAGACATGTAGAGAAATAACCATAACATTTATAATGGAGTAAGCACTACAACAGTCCTTAGGAAAAGCTAATAATAAAGTAAATATGATCGAGGAATGGTATTACCTTTGCTTGGGGATGACAGGAGAAAAATTCACTGAGTGAAGACATTTGCGTGGTGACTTAAGTAAGGGATGAGTTGTTGATGTTGTTGAAGGAGACAAGGGGGATTTTCATACAGAGAGAGTAGCCTTTATGGAGGCCCAGGGAGAAGATGAATAAAATGGTCAGCAGGTCACAGATACTACCACAAAAAAGTTTTATGAAGATTAAATAAGGTGAGAATCACCCAATAATAATTTTTGTCTAGTTGCTTACTTATAATAGCGTCCAAAGTTACTTCATTTGCCAACTTTATCAGTCTTTGGCTATTACTTTATATGTGTTTACATAAAACCCTGTTACACAAATAGCAATTAATAAGATAGAAATTAAATTTTTTTTTTTTTTTTTGCTTTTTGGAGACAGGGTCTCGCTTTGTAGTTCAGGCTGGCCCTGAGCTCACTATGGTGCCCAGGCAAGCCGCCGCGAACTCAGCAATCCTCCTGTCTCTGCCTCCCGAGTGCTGGGATTACAGGCGTGAGCCACCACGCCCAGCATTATATGTGGTAACTGGGAATTGAACTCAGGTCCTTACGCTTGCGAGGCAGGCGCCGGAACCACTGAGCTAACCCTCCGGCCCGAAATTAAATTTTAAAATTAGTGGAATCTAAAATATTTTTTGACTTTTAAGACCTCAGTCTAATTTTAGTCATTAGGATAGCATCTTAATATTTTTTATTACTTTTTAAAGGATGCTGCATTATTCAGTTTTCCTGATCCTTGGTTTTAAAAATTATTCTAAGAATACACTATCATTCCAAACCATACAGATCCAAGAGAAGAAAAGTACATGTTTGGCTTTCATATTATTTTCAAAACTAAACAGCTGGAAATGAAAGCATTACATCAAACTAGATAATATAGTATTGCCTTTTGATAGTTGGCAAAAATCAAAGTTAATCTAGAATTTGTTAGCGCTGTATTTAATATTGCTGAAGCAATGCCTTTGTTTCAGTATCTTGGTAATTACAACGATCGATGTCATCACCTATGAAAACATATCAAGTCAAAATATATATGGATGACATTCATCTTTAACATTGGAGGATATAAGTATTTAAAATAATAATTCCTAATGACTTGGAGACTTTGCGCCAGCATCGTCATTATTTTACCTATCATGTGACTACTGAAAAATCTTTAGTTTTTAGACACAAGGGAAGTGTCGGCTCTGTATTGCTGCTGTGCGTTTCCGTGTACCACGCCGTGTTACCTCGTGTGTACCCTATTGAACGTGTGTACTTTTGTTTTGTACCCAACGGTTTAATGAAACTTGGATGTGTTCTGTGCTGGAATTTTGCTTGCTTGAAACTCTGAGATCTCCTCCAGGATGGCTGTTAAATGGCACAAAGTCAGAATGGTGCCTGCCAATCTCAAAACTTAATTTCCTTCTGATGCCTCGTAAACACTATAAAAG
>PVIC010029101.1:0-22728 GCA_004025085.1 Thryonomys swinderianus
TTTTCCGAGTGTAGGCATTCACTGCTATGAATTTCCCTCACAGAACTGCTTTCATTGTGTCCCATAAATTCCTGTATGTTGTGCTGTATGTGGTTTAGTTGAAGAAACAGTTTAATTTATTCTTTAATTTCTTTTGTGGCCCATTGGTTGGTTAACAGAGTGTTTTTCAATTTCCATGTGTTTGTGAGGATCTTGGAATTTCTTCTGCTATTCAGCTCCAGTTTCAAGGCAATATGGTCTGATAGTATGCAGGGGTTTGGCCCATTAGGATCATAGAAGACTTTTCAACACAAACACTCAATGCAATGAGAGCGTGGAGGGAAGTATTTCAAGCATTGCAGGAAAACAACCTCCAACCTAGACTGTTGTATCCTGCAAAACTATCTTTCACAATAGACGGGGAAATAAAATACTTCCATGATAAAGAATGCCTGAAAAACTTCATAAATACGAAGCCTACACTCCAAAATATCCTAAAGAACATCTTGGAAAAGAACACAGAAAATTTCATACCCATGAGACCCAGGAGAGTGAATTCACTGGGGTAAACAAGAAACTAAATAGAAAAGGGGAAAAGCAAGGAAGAAAAAAAACAAGAACAGGGAAACATGGCAGCTCTGAATATGTCCATATCAGTCATAACCATTAATGTCAATGGACTCAATGGGCCAATTAAAACACACAGCTAGCAGAATGGATCAAGAAGCAAGATCCTACAATCTACTGCATACAGGAAGCACACCTAATTCGGAAGGAAACCCATAGATTGAAAATAAAATTTTGAAAACAGTCCTCCATGCCATAGGAAACTGCAAAAAAGCAGGAGTGGCTATCTTGTTTGCAGATAAAATAGAGTTCAAACCCAAACTGATTAAAACAGATAAAGAAGGTCACTATATTCCTGTACAGGGAACTATCCCAGAGAAAGAAATAACACTCATAAATATTTATGCACCAAATTCTAATGCATCCAACTATGTAAAACAAACATTAGTGGACATTAAAAGCCAGTTAACCATGAATACAATAGTAGTAGGGGACTTTAATAATCCACTGTCACAAATTGATAGATCAACTGACAAAGAATCAATAAGGAAATACTTGAGATAAATCAAACTGTTGAGCAGATGGACTTATTAGATGCCTAGAGAATTTTTCACCCTACGAAGTGAGAATATACCTTCTTCTCAGCTTCTTATGGATCATTCTCCAAAATAGATTACATTCTAGTCCATAGAACAAGCTTAAGTAAATGCAAAGGAATTGAAAGACAGCCTCTTTAACAAATGGTGCTGGAAAAACTGGGCTTTAACCTGCCAAAAGCTAAAGCCAGACCTATCTCTTTCACCATGCACAAAACTAAATTCACAATGGATATGAGACTTAACATTAAAACGGAAACAATAAGCCTGCTGGAAAACAGATTAGGTAAAACTCTTGGAAACATTGGCTTAGGCAGAGACTTCATGAGTAAAACCTCTATAGCACAAGAACTAGCAGAAAGAATCAACAAATGCGATCTCACCATATTGAAAAGCTTTTTCACAGCAAAAGAAGTCACTGGCACTGCTAAAAGACAACCAACAACATGAGAAAAAAATCTTTACTAGCTGTTTATCAGACAAAGGGCTATTATCTACAATATATAAAGAACTTAAACAGATCAGCCTCCCCATGTTTAAAGACCCAATTCAAAAATGGGCATCTGAAATGAGCAGACACTTCTCAGAGGCAGAAGTCAAAGCAGCCAAAAAGCATATGAAGAAATGTTCAACATCACTGGTCATTCAAGAGATGCAAAGGAAAACAACACTGAGATTTCATCTCACTCCACAAAGAATGGCTGCTATTACAAAATCAACCAACAATAAATGCTAGTGAGTCTGTGGGGAGAAAGGAACCCTTCTCCACTGTTGGTGGGATTGCAGACTTGCACAACCATTGTGGAGATCTGTGTGGAGATTTCTCAGAAAACTAGGACTAGGGGTCCTATTTGACCCTGCCATCCCCCTGCTAGGAATATACCCAAAATAATTTTTAAAATCACATTGGAATGACAGATGTACACCCTTTTTCATAGCAGCTCAGTTCGTGATAGCTCATTCTTGGAAACAACCCAAATGTCCATCAATTGGAGAGTGGATAAAGATGTGTTTTTTTTTATAAAATGGAATATTATTCTGCCATAAAGAATGACAAGATTGATTCATTTATGTGCAAATGGGTACACCTGGAGGACACACTAATAAGTGAAATAAAAAGATCACAGATAGGCAAATACTGAATCTTCTCTTTGATATGAGCACCTGTAGATGCAAATGAACTCTAGAAAGCATGACAGTTTTTGTAGAATGGGAAATTTCCAAAGGAAATTTGGTATGGGAATGTAATGAGGGGAAGGAATAAATATGATTCTGAAAGAAAGTAAAAGAGCATGTATATAGGGGGTGGGGAGGTGTGGGTAGGTGGGGATAGGGGTAAAAATGAGAATTGACTTGTGTCATATATTGGTACAGTTTTCCCAATGTTATGTGTGATTGTGAGATATATAAATTTTACCAATAAAGAATTCAATTCAAATAAAAGAATAAATGTTAACTGTTACAACATAAATCTGATTATATTAGTAATTTAATAAAATCATTAATTCATTTTCTTGCTTATATCACATTCTAGTGCAGTTCTGATGATCTTTGCATTTATATAAAACTTGGCAGGAGAAAAAGAAATTAGATGGATACAGTAATGTAGATGGATATAAAGAACTGAAGGACACTCTGAAAAGGACAATCATTGTCTCCACAAACATTCACTTGGCCAAAATTTCGTCACATGGCCACATTTCACTACAAGGGATATTAGAGAAAATACCTTAACTCAATGTAAGTTTATTGAAAACTTAGCATTACCTGATCTGGACAACTCTTCTGGTCATTGAATATGTCTGTATTTTCTTCCCTTGAGAGGAAAAATTATAACATTTCATGTTTGAAACTTCATGATTCTGCAACCTGTAAAAAAGAAAAGTATTCCGTCTCACCTCTCAAACTCCTGAAATACATCCAATAGTCAAGGTTGGAGCAAAGGTAGAATAGCATAAATAATGGTAAAAAAATGTCAGTGAGCTTTCTGCAGTGATGTGGATGTCAGTTTTCCTGCCATTGCTAAACATGGAGGTGCAAGAAGTTCCCTGATGGCCCATGACATTCCCTGATGCAACCCATGGATCTCCCTGGAAGGGGGTCCCTCTTACCTTAAATCACACCTATGGAATTACATTGATCTTTGAGATGCAGAGTCCCTCTTCCACATGGTGTGTTTATGCTTTTTGTTATATAAGGTCTCTGTCAAAGAAAAAGAGTAATAGTATGTAGAATTATATGACTGACTATCTATTATCTTTGTATTTTTATTATTTAACTGATACTTTTCCTGTGGCATACATAGGAGAATGCTTCTAATATAGAGAAAATTGGAACTTTCATGATTTGTACAAAAGACAGTTAGTGCTATAGACAATTAAACAGCTTTTTCATGATAAATCTAATATTTTTTAGACTTAACCATGATTTTCTCCTAGAAGAGCCAAAATCATGTCCATCCTAATCTAAATGACTTGTCATGAAGCTGTGATCATGATGATATTCATTATACATAACAGCTCCAATTTGAATTTCTGTCCTTATCATATAATCTCCTTTCTCTAATCAATTGACCAAGTGCTTGCTTTACTAATTCCTAAGTTTTATTTCTGAAATTCCTTATCATTGGAAAAGACTTCCTCATGGTTGATCTCTAACCAACACCCAAGTATAGATTCTAACCTGTATTTTCAAACACATTTCTCCTAAACTAGGATATCAAATTATAAAACTAGGCAAATTGAGTTTCCAGTGTAAAACCAGAAATAACATATGTATGTTAGCAGTAAACTTCAATAAATGTCAAAAGATATTAATTAGAAAGAACTCACTTAAACTTTCGCTTTAAAATTTGACAATTTAGCAAAAAGGAAACCTTTAAATTATACAAGTCATTCTCAGAGTATTGAAAGAACCATAAAAGAATAGAGAATATAATTTCCAATCTCTCAGTTTTTTCACTTCTGTCTCTCTCTAATTCTTTTACTCTGTTTTTTTTTTATGTCTGCAGAGCCCTTGTCACAATGATTCTCCTTAGAATTAACAAAGAATGAACCTTAGTCTTTTAATTAAACAAAGATATTAGAGAGAAAGGGTAAGTTAAAAGGAATAAGGAAACAGAGCCCCAACATTTATTGTCGATCATTTCTTCTTTTTCTGGCTTGTGTCTATTCTTCTGAAATAAAAATCACCTTCCAAATGAACGCTATCTATATTTTTCATCTAAATCCCAATTTTTCAGTTTATAAATTATCAGATATAGATACCTGCATGATGTCATTTTATGCCACAGAATAATAACTATGATTAATATTCTTAGTGTTGTTGAAATAAACAGAAAGAGAAAATAAATTAATGCAGGAATTGACAGAGATATAACACGAGTGCTATGCTACTACTGAATATACTGGATGAACTCAATTTTAAACATCTTCCAAAAATATGAAGGTTCTGAGACTTTACTTCCAAGTTCACAAGTTGGCCTCTCACCTTTCTGAATAGTGTAAAACACCTGTAATGAAAGCAGCACAAATTTCACCACATTGTCTGCTATTACTCTCCTCTGAGACACAGAGGGTCAACAAAGAGTGAACCACATAAATAAACTGGGTGGGCTGACTGCAGAAGATTTGATCAATGATAAGGAAATTATCAACTCAGAAAATTCCACTGTGTTATAATCCATAGCAAACCACCTGATGGACCTTTAGCTAAGAGAGAAGCATTACCTCTCCTATATTAGGTGGATAAGTGCTCCCTGCTCCAAAGCCTCCTCTATCTGTCTGTGTTCATACAAACACTCTAGACAGCATTCTAGTGCCAGCACCTCTACTCATGATGATGTTGAAAACATGAAAAACTCACCCAAAGTGTCTGATAATAGCTTACTTAACATTGCATTGGGATAAATGTATGGAATTTTAGAATCTTATGTGATTTGAACTGTTAATATTCTTTTTTTTAGTACATGTTTCACTACACAATAATTATAGTCATTGTGTGGCCTTAGTCCATGTACTTAAAACATCTTCTTGATCCTTTTCTGCTCCCCTCCTACCTGTTCCCTCCATCTCTTGGTCCTGTTCCCTTTCACAAAAGATCTAGCTCCTTGTTTCCTATTACTGATCTTTTATTTTGCTTTTTAATTTATTTATACTTTGAGTTTCTCATGTAAGAGAAATCATGCAATATTTAAGCATGTTTGTCTGGTTTTACTTATCATTAGAGATTCATAAGTGATTTGTCAATTGATACTAAGAACTCAAGGAGATTCTCTGCTTTTTCACCCGACTCTACAGGTTTCCAGAGTATCTGATCTATAATGTTGGCTACTAAAGTTTATAGGAGACAGGGAAAGAGGATATAACTAGAACCTTTGAAGTAAGTTCTAGCTTTCTGTAAGTCTGATGGCACAAGGTGAAATAATTAATAAATAGGCAGAAGTGACTTAGAGGAGAAGCTGAACTTGGGCAAAATCCATGCTACTCTAGGTAACTAAAAACAGCAGATCCTAGCTTACCACACCTTTTATTCAGTTCCTTGGGAGCAAGCTTTTTAATAGGTCACTCAGATGGCAGTAGTTTCAGATCCCAGAAGTAACAAATTTAACAGGTCACTCAAAGAGCAACATTTGTTCATCCTAGAACAATAAGGGATGATGTAGATGAAGGTCCTGGTGTAGATCTGCCCCAGAGCATCACAGCACACGTTACCACTGGGGTCTTTGTTGTCCATGAGGTGGAGATAGTCAAGTCCTCAAGTCCAGATATGTCATAGCTGGTGTGCAGGCAGGAAAGCCTGGTCCTGTCATACTACGTTTTGTTCGATTAATTTTCCCAAATAAGATTGCTCCTGACAAAAGTTTACCTTTTATTATTTTCTAATAAGAATAATAAAGAAATAATAAAATCTGTATAATCACTCCTAGAATATCATTATATATGGTGCATACTTAAAGCCAGGAAAATGCAGTGTGTGCTTATTGTCTATTAAAGCTCACTTTAGTTATTTGCTTTTCTGTTCTATATATTTTCAAGATAGAGAGTGCATGGTTCAAATGTAATTTTTCATTTTAATACCAGTCTATTTTGCTGACATTACAGAATATCCACATTAGAATATTTGCCTTATTAGCTTCCTCCAAGTCAGTGCTGAGAAGTGTGGCTGTGGCATCAGTAATACTATTGACTAGAGGCCAGTCTACGTACCTCTGGAGCGTCAATGCAAAATGTAAGACACGTTCAAAGTCACTTTCAGTCAAGCCCACAATGGTGTTCAAAAAAGAGATTACAATCCTAGGTTTAATTCGCCCTTTTTCAACTTTATTTTAAATCTAGTGGGATGTGCAAGTCAGTCAATTATTAGCTTAAATTCTGTATAATGTTATCACTACTAGGTTTATAATGCATATATAGAACTAGTACCATAGCCTTGCTACTTTGACCTGTATCTACTTAATGAGTTTTCACTCTAGCAGCTTAGAAACCAAGATTCTACATACTAGGATGACTCTGCACAGTCTAGTGATTATCGACATCACAAAAGACTACAGATAGCTGAAAATATTTTCTGTTAAAGCCTCAGCCTTCATCCATTATTTTGGTCTGGGTTTCTAGAAACAATAAAAGTTTTTTTCAGAAGTGGGAGAAAAGTAAAAGAAAAAAGTATTGCCCATAAACAATTTCCTATGATTTTTGCTCCATAAAATTCTATGGTATGGCTGTATTATGCTGTATTGGAATATTTCCTTATTCTTAGACATATTGTCTTTCACATCAGAGATATAGCTCAGTGGTTCAGGCCCCTGCCTAGCAAGCACAAGGTTCTGAGTTCAATCCCACATACAACAATTCCAGGTGGGGTGACTCATGCCCACTAGCAATCAGTGCCACATACCACAATGCCAGGCATGGTGGCTCATGCAGCCTAAACTACAAAGTGAGGCCATATATATGTGTGTATATATATATGTATATATATATATACTCACACACACATATATATATGTATATACATACACACATGTATATGTAAATATATATGTATATTTTATATACATATATACATATTTATATATTTATTTACATATATGTGTATATATGTATATATGTATAAATATATACATATATATGTATATTTCATGGTTACAATTATTCCTTAAGATAGAATTTCACAAAGGAAATTATTGTAGCAAAGAAAATTTTACTATGAAATTATCAAGTTTTTCTGATGTCTTTTTCTGCTTTAGACGTAGCTCCTCATTAACTTTTATATATACTCTCTCACGTTAAGATGAAGAAAGACACTGCACCACTGGTTAACTGAAAGAAATCATTCAAATAATGTACTCTTTAGTAATGCATTCAATTTGTTAAAAGATGAGTTTGTGTTCTCTATAACTTTTAAACTAAACTTTAGGTAGAAATTAGGTATTTGATCAAATAGTATAAATGAAAATATTGTATCTTGGAAAGTTTAAATAACTTACCTATAATCACATCTAGTAACTAGCAATGCTGGAATTTGGACTCAATTCTGAGTCTAATGAGCTACTACTCATTTTATGAAAATAATGAAGATCCAAACTATAGCCTTCTCCTGGATAAAGTTTTAGACACCTATAAGGGATATTTTTGTGAGAGGAGTTATTTCTAGCACCCTCAAATCTCACCTCTATGCAGCCATTTTCTCTGGTAAATTATAATGCTAGGACTGTCAAAGATTTTGGTGATGAATAAATCACACTCCATCAAGTCACTTGCTCCAAGGTTAGCATACATGGAACTTTCTTACTTAACCCATTCTTAAATCTTTCTAGTTGAATATATTTTTTTAAACTTCTACAATTTTCTTATTTAACTACATTCACACAAAGTTTCTCCTGAATGCATTTTTTTAAAGTTATACACAGACCATTTCAATCTGGTGTCCTTTTATATATACATTTTCACTTAGTTTAAACTATGTTGGCCTTTTCTAAGTATATTAAATTATATTTTCTTAGAAGCATTTCTATGAATAATTCTACTTATAAAGTCTTATATAATGCTAATTTAATATTTAGTAACTTTTCCTGGAAAAGAAAAATGTTCTAAATTTGGTACCATGGGATCTTTCTGAAATTGTAGTATTTGCCAGTAGCACCAATTGATCTAACACAAGGATGAAGACAAAATTGTATATTTCAGTTTACCCTTTAAATACGTCAGTGTTTTTGCTTCTATGAACTTAAATCCCTTTTTACTTATGCCTCTATTTTTGTGAGCTTCAGCACTAAATCATAATTTACTTCTATGCATTTGAATCTGGTCAGATAAAAACAAATATAAAGCTCACTTATTCATCTGCACTCTTAACAAAAAATACTGTGCCTAAAAATGTATTTTTAAATTACTTTAAAAGATATATTGAAATATAATATGGAAATTCACTTCAATATAGCATAAAATCATAGTTACAATACATTTTAGATAATTTTACAGAGTATATTCTTCATTAAAATAGAAAATTCTAAAAAGTACACAAGAACTGAGTTTCTCTGTCTTTAGTCTGTATCCTCAAATGTTTCCAATCTCCACTTTTGACCAGTTCCCAAGGCTTCTAAACCACCTACTCAGTATAGTCATTTTCATTCTTGATACTAATTTTCTCTATTAGTCAGCTGGGCCTATGTGGAATACAATATTCAGTACCTGTAACTAAAAAGTGAGGCAAAAAAGACTTTTAAGGTCATCAGAACTCATATAATAAACTATTAAATGTATCTGGAGGCTGAGGCAGGAATTTTGTTAATTTGAGCCTATCCTTGGGTCATTTAGTGATTATATGAGACTGTATTTCAAAACAAAAAAATTGAAAAGTGGTGAGGAAGTAGTTCCGTGTTAAGACCCTAGGTTCAACACCAAATACTCTCCCCACTAAACATAAAAAAAGTCATTGAATAAAATAGCTAGTTTTTATTTTAATGGATCTTAATAGTCCATTTCCCCAGGTGGATTTCTCCAAACCAAGATTCCAAACATCTGCATTTGGGGTAATCAAAACGTGATGACTCATCTGCATGAAATATACCAAAAGGACTGGAGAAGAGGGACAAAAAGGACTGTCTCACTGGACCTGCCTACAGAGGAACAGCATTTGCTCACACAAGACCAAGCTGTCTTATCAAAATGTAAGGGAGTTATTATCTTTCAATATTCAAAAAACAAAAAAAAAGAAAACAGTTTTAATAAAAGTACCCAGTTTCCATGTCAAGAAATAGTCTATATATTAGGAACCATATTCCTGATTATTAAAACAATTGTGGGCTGAATTTTAGAAAATATAAGAATATAAAAAAAAAACATTTTAAGTCACCTATAATATCATCATTTGGAGAAAGTTATCATTAGTATGTTTTGATTCCTTGTATATTTATTCCCACTGTAGATAATCATATAACAAATAGTATCTTAATAAATTCCATTTTACATTTTTTTAAAATGCACTAAGGTGAGAATACCTTTAGTTGCTATATCATATGTCTGATTAGTCTCTGTTACTGAGAGTTTATTTAAAAATCTTCACTTTATGACTATCCTTATGTTATAGTACTATATTTCTAGAAATTTACTACTTTTTAAAGATAGGTTTTCTTTTTTTTTTTTTTTTTTTGCTTTTTGAGACAGGGTCTCGCACTGTAGTTCAGGCTGGCCCTGAGCTCACTATGGTGTCCAGGCAAGCCACCACGAACTCAGCAATCCTCTTGTCTCTGCCTCCCGAGTGCTGGGATTACAGGCATGAGCCACCATGTCCGGCATTGTGGTATGTGGTGTTGATTGTTGGTGGGCGTGTTTCCACGCCCAGCATTATCTGTGGTTACCGGGGATCGAACTGAGGACCTTGCGCTTGCGAGGCAGGCGCTGGAACCACTGAGCTAACCCTCTGGCCCAGATTTTCATAATTTTTTAATTAAAAAGCATAAAAATATACAATAGTAAAATTTTCTGTTTATGAAATGTTAGGTTTATTACTTCAGTTTTCCCAGGGATATAATTTCAGGTGTTTAGAACTTTATATATACTTGGAAGAACAAATCTAATCAGATTTTATTCTAGGGTGTCTTGAAAACATCATAAAACTTTCTAAATTTCTTCAGAGCAGTAAGGATACTATCATTCTAATAATCATTAACATGTGAAGTTGTTTACATGAGAATTCACAGAGCTAGAGAAAATAATATAAAAATTAATCTGGAAACACAAGAAACCTAGAATAGCAAAAGCAATTCTAAGCAACCATGACATGGCAGGGGGTATTACAATCCCCAATTTAAAACTCTACTATAAAGCCGCTCTGATAAAAACTGCATGGTACTGGCAAAGTAACAGAACCGAGGGCCAGTGGAATAGATTAGAAGACCCAAAAACAACTCCAGATACACTAAGCCACCTTATCTTTGACAAAGGAGCCAAACATCCCCAATGGAAGAAAGACAGCCTCTTTAACAAATGTTGCTGGAAAAACTGGGCTTTAGCCTGCCAAAAGCTAAAGCTAGACCTATCTCTTTCACCATGCACAAAACTAAACTCACAGTGGATACAAGAATCCAAATATAATACAGAGTAGGCAACTAATAAGCATTAATCTTTTCTCCACTGAAAAAAATATATGAGTATAGTCTGTGTACACAAAGATAATTTAGTTAATTATAGTGAACTTCCCACTAACTCATCAATTAATAAATTACACCTACAGCCACAATAAACAGCAGTTCAAATATGTTAGTTCATGCAAAAAAAATAGAAATGAAGACAGTAATTGGTCACTTTAAGACAGCCATAAATTATAAAATGCCCTTTTGATCAAGAATTAAATTATTTTAAAAGTTTAAATTTGGAAGTCTGTATTTTTCATCTTGTAGTGCTGTTTGCCATAAATAGTAACTGGTTTATTTAAGACACATTAATAAATATCAGTACTCTAGACAAATGGTAATAGGTTGTTATAAAAATTATTACAAATAATTGCTTTTACCATTCACACATTCACTTATCCTAAAAAATAACTCTCTATGAACCTTTGTTTCCTAATCAGCATGATATTTTATTTGTAAATTTTCCTAAAATCCTTGTTTTAAAAACTATTATAGTTTATTAAATAGTAATCCCCAGTGACAGGGGTGAGTTCAATAATTTTCTAAATCCCTTGAAACCCTGAGTATATTTTAGCTCTGCTTCTTAAGGTTACAGGTATTGAGTATTGCACTCCACATAGGTAAAGCTGACTAATAGAGAAAATTAGTATCAAGAATGAGAATGACTGTACTAACTAGGTGGTTTAGAAGCCTTGGAAATTGATTAAAAGTGAAGATTGGAAAGATTTGATGATACAAATGAGAGAAGCCTAACAATGGTGGTAGCAGACACTGGTGGAGGATCCTGGCCATATCTCAGAAGATCAGAGTGCTAATAGGAATATGGACAGTATAGGTCAGGCAAAGGTTCCAGTGATAAGGGCTTCAGTGGCAATTGGAGAGAAGACATGTGTGTCACATACTGGAAAAAAGCAACAACAAATTTGTCTACATTTTGCCCATGTCCTGAGCTTTTTCTAGAGGCTGAATTAAGGGCTGTGGGCTAATTAATCCTGTGGGAGAAATTTCAGTCCAGCCTAATGTTGTATTAGGCAAAGTGTAAAGTAAAAATCACAGACAAAGAGCTAAGAAAAATACATGAAAAATCTGTATCTAAGAAGAACAACATTTGAAGTTGAGGAAAGAAGGAATTACTAATGGAAATAACTATGCCCTAACAAAGAACTGAGTGTTTCACATGGGGATCAAAAGAAAGATTCCTTCTGCCATTTCAAGAATCAGCAAGATCCCACCCATCAAAAATTCAAAACATAAACCTTTTATTTGACAAGAGATTCCTGGAACTCCTGCTTAAGATGTGGCAAAAGGGGAAGGGAGGGTAAGAGAAAGTAAAGAATCAAAAGGAAAAAAATTTGATGGTAAAAACGAACAAAAAAATGGAAGCAAAGCTTATGTATATAAAGGGTGGAGGTTGTAGGGAGGATAAGGGAATGTTAAAAATGAGAATCAAGATACATCATGTACAGGTACAAATTTCTCAGTGTTGAATGTGATCATAATGAATACCTAAAATGAACCAACAAACTCAGTGAAGGGGGAAAAGAGCAGAAAACATTGAGAATTGGATCCCTGGGATTTGTTTCACCATAATCAGCTATCCAGGGACCCAGAGGCCACTGCATTCATTGGTTAAGGGGCTGAGAACTGATTCTGTGAACAGTAGCCCTTGACATCACCTATGTCATGCTGTTTTCATCAGCATGCAAGATGCAAGAGTTCTGGTTCTGGGAGGTTCCCAGGCCTTAAAGGTCAGAGCAGGAGTTCCTGAGAAAACAGTATATGAAACTGTAGGAATGAAACTAAAGGTGCAGCAAAGACACCAGAAAGTCTGTAATTCGACAAATATTAAAGGTCTGCTAAAGAAATATGCAGGCCCTGTGGTTGAAATTCAGAAAAGGAGAATAGCACGTGGAAAACACATGTACAGTATCCACCAAGTGTCTTATGTATGTTTAACTCTAGTATAAGAAAACAGAAAGAAGAGGGAGAAAGAGTATGAGAAAAAAAATTTGGTAAAATAAAGTAAAAATTGTACTCATGAAAAATAAAACCATGTATTTAAAAGTCAGCAAAATACTAGCAGCGTGAATATAGAAAAATAACATTTCAGCACATTTCTATGAAAGGAAAAGAAATACAGTAACAGAATAGAAGCAAAAGGAGATCAAGTACTGACTTCTCAAAGTAAATATGGAGAGAATAAGATAATTTAATGTCATCTTTAAAGCAAACAAAGAGGAACATCGGCTTAGAATTCGGTATCCAGCATAATTAGCTTTCAAATGAATGGTATCAGAAATTATGGAGAAAAAACATAAAGAATGTGTTTTTACTGATATGAAAAGCCACTCTTATTGAGAGTTCCACGATGTGAAAAAGATTTCAAAAGAAACAAAGGTACTGGAAAGGATAAATATGGAAGTGAATGGAAATGAATACTTGTTAACTCGATGATTTAGAACATGAAATACAATATGAAACAAAGTAATGAGAGGGATAGATGAGAGAAACAGTTGTAAGTGATTTTTGTTGTTTTTAGGAAGTACAAAATTATTTATTGTCTATATGAGAGACCAAAATATCTGCATCTTTTATATTTTATGGATAATCCATATATAGAAAATGGCAGAAATAGACATTTGTGATAAAAGGAATTATATGTGTATATACCATGAAATTTACCATATACTTCAAAAACATATTAATCATTTCACTACCTCAACATAGTCTTATAGTGTACAGAGTAAAATATACAGAGACATAATACATCAGACATTTTTTAAAAATAACTAGAGATGGGATGATTATAGGTATGAAGAAATTGTTTTAGCTAAAGTGATGGTTTCTTGATGTATGTCTTTTCTGTTCTAATGTAATGAGTTAATCTTGTTAGTGATTAAAAAATGGCCTTATCACTTTACAGTCACACCACATGCACAACTTTGTACAATTAAAATTCCCTGCCCTCCATTGCTGTTTCTCTTTCCCTTGCTCTTTCTCTTTTCTTTCCTTCCCTTTTCTTCTATCTCTCCCTTCTTCCTTGTGGTCTGTTTTATACATCCAACTCTCTTTAATGAGTACTGACTTTTTTTTTAACTGTCTACTAATAACTCTGCCTGTTACAATGGAAATACAGAAGGGCTCAGAGCTTTCAGCTCTCTTCACTATCACTACCCAGATTTTTGAAAGAGAATACCAAGAAGGAACTAGCTAAGGCAGAAACCTCTTGCAGATTACACATGAAGTGGAGGAGGATCTTTGAGAGAATTCTTTCAAGGGGCTGAGGAGAGGGAGAGGCGAGTATCGTTCATTATTCATTTCTTTTAGGCATTTTAAAAAAAATACCACCTAATTCTCCGAACATGAAATGAAATAATTGATCCCATGTTAAAAAACATCTAACACACAACTTGGCCAGTACCAAATACTTAACTTCATGGCTTTTCCCATGTCTCTGTTTCTAGGGCCCTCTCACCTACAACACATTAACCACTTATGATTGTTTGTCATTCTAGATGACTGTGAAATACAAAGAATGGGAGATAGCAATTCAAAATAATAACAGAAAAGGATGGTTCAAATCTGGATCCTTTATACAAATTAATAATTATAGAAAAATTAATGATGTAGGTAAGAAGATGCAGCATCCAGACACCTCGGATGAGACTGCTAGATATTATCCCCACTGCATTGATATCAAAATACTATTTCTTTGTAAAATAGCATTAAATGTAAAAAAAAATTATTTTTCCTTTTAGAGTTCTTACCAGAGGAATTTACAGTAAGATCTTCTTACATGAATTTAGAAGTGAAGGAAATATTATTATTCATTTATGGTATATTACAGGCAATGTAGCACTAAAATATTTTGTCAAATGCAGTTATGCCCACGAGAAATAAAATGAATATTGGAGTAAATTATTTAAAAAAAGAAGAGCTTAGAAATGCTCTACATTTTCTACTTTTTCCAACTGTAAATATCACAAGTAGCTCAGCTCGTTGCAATTAGTGATTCATTACTGAAAGTCACACATAGCTGAATATGAGTAGTGGACACAAAGTCTGCACACTAGATTTTTTTTTTTGTATAAAATTAACCAATTATCTGGAAAAAAAAAGCTTTGGAACAGAGCTGAGCACTCGAATGTTTCTTACAGCAGTGATAACCAAATTCCATCTTTTATATGCCTATTTCCAGTTTCTGGCAGGTTTGCCTCTAAACTCTTGGAGAAAAAGTGTGCTGAAAATGAAAGGATACGTGGCTCTTTTTTTCTGAAATGTCTCCCAGTACTTTGGGAAGCACGACAATTCTGCAACAGAATATAATCTGCCTAGAGCGAAGGTGTTCTTTTCATTTCAGCCCAGCTGTGTGCAATGCCTTGACACCAAGCCAGCTGTGAAATAACAAAAGGACACAGGGAGCCTCCCTCGGGCCATGACAGGAGGAGGAGCCATGCTGAGGAAGGAGGAGCCTCCATATGCAGCTATGCAGATGGGACCTAGCCCTGAGATTCTTTTCAGGCAGCGGAGTTCTCAAGGTGGAGCCCTGAATGGCGGCCAGAACCAGAAAAGAAAAAATCTGCAGAAACAATACAATCACAGTCAGAATTTGTTCATGGGTGTTCAAGAAAATGTTCTGAACAAAATAAGCCAAACAAAATCTGGGTCCTGTTAAAGGGAAGGACAAGTGAATTAAATTTTGGACAGCTGCAGATGAAGCCTATCAGGGGGATTTTAACATGTAAGAAGCATCAGAGGGAAAGTTTAGTTATGACAAATCCCTGGAGCTCACATTCAGAACAGAACAAGGGTGGGTGTGGTAGCAGCAAGCTTGATGGGTTTAAATTCAACTCTGAGTTGATGAATGTGAGGGAAATCTGAAAAAAAATGTGTGCACAGCTGGATATAGTGTTGCAGAAATGGAATCTAGCTACTTATGTTTATATGAAGCTGGAGGATTCTGGCTTCAAGGCCATCCTGGGTTATCAAGTGAGAGTCTGTCTCAAAATATAATCTAATCTCTTTCTTCCATGAAACTAAAATAACCATGGCAATCATCCAGATTATCAAATATACTAAATGAAATAATGGAGCTAAAGAATTCAACATAGATGTTACATACTGAGAGCTTGTGAATGTATTCAATATACTCTTTCCATATTTTACTTTTAGACAAATCCGTTCAAGTTCTCCAGTACATGTTTATCAGTATAATAAAGGACAATTAAAATGCTTTCATTGGAATTCAGTTTGTTATCCATTCTGATCTTCTTCTTCATACTGTCTATTAAGAAAACTCAGTTCACGCCTGTAATCCCAGCACTCGGGAGGCAGGGACAGGAGGATTGCTGAGTTCGCGGCGGCTTGCCTAGGCACCATAGTGAGCTCAGGGCTAGCCTGAACTACAAAGCGAGACCCTGTCTCCAAAAAAAAGCAAAAAAAAAAAAAAAGAAAACTCAGTTTATGTACGTATACAAGAGTGCATAATTCTAAATAGACCCGAAGCAGAAAGAAACCAAATCCTTATTTATAACTGGCCAGAAGTTTGTGTATTCTCTCAGGCACAGTGATTTCAACATCTCTTTAAGTTCTTCATCAATTAGTTAGCATGCTATTATACTACTTTATGCAAAGGTAAAGAATTATTAATATGTATAAGGCTTTCAGAAGTGTTTTTAAAATCTAGACAGTTCTAAAGATGAGATAAATTGTTTCCCCATCTATAGTTTTTCACAGCATTTTTTCTCTGATATTTATTTTTTTTTCAGAGTCAGCTTGGCTATGAAGTAGCATTTTATACACTTTTTTTTCATTATTTAAGGTGTCAGAATCCTATCCTAACAGTTAGTCACTGTTCAAAATACAAAGCCACACGGACATATCTGCTGTAGTGAAGGAGATGGTGTAATGATTGGAAGCAGCCTAAAAAGGTACTGTTATAATTCCTAGAGCTACGAGCAACTTTCTCAAAATCCAGCCATACTTCATTTCACTAGTAAAACCCAAGAAATATTTTCTATTTACTGCTATTATGCAAAATCATACTACAGTGGTTGAAGAGTTCACTAGTTAGCAAGAGAATTAAATATGGGTTGTGTTAGAATGGCTCTATCTATAAGACTTGCACAGAAAAGAATATTTTCTCAACCATGGCAATTTGATTAACTCATGTTTCTTTTATTGAGTTTTTAAAATGTTGAATGGAGCCTTTTATCAACTGCTTGCTGCATTTTTTCATAAGAGAAGTTTCCTCTTCCCCACTGGATTTTAGCATAGGTGAAAATAGTAAGTTAAATGTATTTAAATTGACTGTCAAAACATGATTTGGTAAAAATCCATTAAAATAATCTCTCAAATGCCCTGATGCATTAAACATTCACAGGTACACCTAAACTATAGACATGGAATGTGTTTATCTCCATTGTATGAATAGTATTCAAAGGAAAAAGAGAGTCCAAATATTGACAGCTGGTCCAGACAGAATTTCCACACACTGAGTGCACAAAGCTTTTGTTCTGTTTGGGTAGATAATAATGTGCCTCCTTAATTAGTTCTGGAAGGCATATATTGTAGGCTGAATGTTACCTGGCGAGCAGTCAAAAGAAGCAAGTTTACATTTTATTTTTCTCTTCGGGAGAATATTCTTTAAGAAATGAATTTTATATATTAGAGAAACTGTTGCCTTCATAAAACATTAAAGGACTGCAACAATGCAATCTCTTTTTTGCCATTCTGGTTAATTAAAATCTAGCTTTGGAAAGCTAAAATGCATCCATGTTAGAGCAGTATGAAATTACCAATAAACAAGCTAACAATATCAGGCAAGACAAGATATCAATGATCCATTAATAACATAGGCTCCACAGAATGACCCATTAAAATGTTAAATCGTGTATTATACATATCTTTCAGCATCATTTTGAATGTTTCACATAATGTGACTTCTGTATTAATATATAATGAAAATATGTATTAAGTACTTTTTTAAAAAATCAGTCATTTAACAAAAAACAAGGACTTTTTTAATCTTTTGTGCCTTTAGAGTAACAATAAATAACAAGATATGAGTGACAAAAACCCTTACTTTTCATTTTGTGTCAATGTTTTCAAAACTATTCTTGTAGCATTCATTATATTCATAATAGTCTTAGTTTTGTAGAATGTGTACAAATAAATAAGGATTCTGTCATCAATGAATTTAGAATATATAACTGTTATACTAAATAATTCTATAGCAGGCATTTATTTATTAAGATATTGAACATTATACATTAAAAGATAATGGTCATTTCCAAATGGGACCAACTGAATCTTCAGAAGTGTAGTGACAGTACTTTGAAAACAGGTGAAGAATATTCAGGCTGATTGGATGTTCATTGTCTATCTAGGAAGACTAAGTGACTGAGTTTAGTTAAAACAGGTTGAAGGTTCAGTGTGGGAAGAATTTGAGAATGGAATGGGGAAATGAGGCTTTAAACCCAGATCGTGGAAAAAAATACCCAGAGTTTAACTAAGGATTGGGAACAATATTGAATGGAAGAAAATATTTTAATGGAATAATAAAAGTAATGAAAAATTAATTATGATTTTAAAGGAAAGGTAAACTTTCTAAAAATGTTTCAATCAACTGTAGAAATGAATGTCAAGAGGAAAACATTTAGTTAGAATAAATTCATGCCTTAAAAATCTATTTTGTTGCTTATGTAAACTTCTTAAAATGTGTGAATTACATGATTATCACTTATATCAATGAGTTGCTAATAGAAAATTCAAGTACAGAACTTTTGTAAATAGTATCAGAATATAATCATCTCAACTCAAAGCAAAATTATTTGAAAGAACACCTAAACTTGAGAAATACTACCCAAAATATACAATGGTTATAGAAGATGATTGTGAAAACTGACATTATGAAAAAAAAGTGAAGTAAAATAAAGGAGAAATAATTTTTAGACCAAAAAAAAAATCACTCATTTGTCCATAGCCAGTTATTTACTGTGTTATTTCTAAATATGGGATTCATCTGCCAAATACATGGACTTAGAAATTTCAATTGCATCTCTCTGAATATGGTAGTCATGCTTTATACTTCCTACATATTTGATAGGTATGAGTAGCTTAGTATTTCAGATGAAGCAAGCTGCCACAGACTGTACAAGAACTTAATTTATGTGATTTTTAGGATACTCAGAAATCCTGTCCATCTCAAAATGTTTGGAATTTGCTTCAGTGACTGATACAATTACCTATTCTTACCATGTTTACTACCTGCAATTGCTACATGAGGAGTATGACACTGATTTTTCAAAGTATTTTAAAATATACATCATGACTATGCTTATTTCTTAGGGTTGTTGTAAGATTAAACACAAGGTGCCTGCCAACTATATGTTCATGATATTTTCGGTAGCATCAGATATGACTTCTTTAACCTTGAGACAAATAAGTTCAGATTGATGAAGTAGAAGTAGAAATTTTGGAATCCTTAATTATTTAGAAGAGGTGTTAAAAATAATTTTTCAAAAGCAGTTACAAAGACTCAAAAGATACTGAACCTTTGTATGAATCAAAATCATATTCAGGCTTGATCTTATTAAATATTTTCTCTTTTTCTTTGTGAATAACAAGGTATGTTTATGTTTATGGCTGTTAATGCCCCAATTTATTGGTTTTATGTTATCTTCTTCCTATCCTGCATTTCTTTAAGGTCCTGGTTAATTCAGAATCATATGATTGGACCTAGATTACTCACACTTTAGCTATGTCGAAGTTGAGACTTCTTCTACACTTTTACACATAGACTGTTACAGACAAAGTATAAGAGTTTAAGAGAGGAGAGTTCTACAGAGTAAGAGCAGTATACAAAAGAAAAATCAAAAATATTTATACATGGCACAAATTAATATTAGATGGGTTTCCCATGATCCCCTGAACACTCATTACATAGAACGAATTGCTATACAGATGTACTTTGACTGTAGTGCTGAGAACATCTCATGAGAAAGAAGGCTCATTGCCATTTCTATCAACTATGAGCTAAATGTTAATGTGCTAAATGTGAATTTTTAAAGCAATCTTTTGAGATTTTTAGTTTCTACGGCCTCTTGAGATATTATCTTCAGCTTTTCATTTATGTTGAAAATATTACTTTTACAGAAGTATACCTTAAATTTACTAGAAGTTTTCATTCCTTCTACATAAAACATTTGCTTTAGTCTACAGAAGTTCATTTCAAAGTCTTAATCTTTAGATATTTCAGATTTGGTTATTTTTGAGAGATGACACTACCATTGCACCATTTTATAGTACAGAAGAAAAATATTTTTAAAAGTTACTTTTCTTAATCTCTTACTTCAATTCTCAATTATCACAAGAATTATATCCTCAGTGCTGGGTGTGGTGGCTCATAGCTGTAATCCCAGCACTAGGGATGCAGAGGCAGGAGGACTGCTGAGTTTGAGGCTTGCCTAGGCTACATAGCTCAGGGCCACCCTGAACTAAAAAGCAAGACCCTATCTCAAAAAAAAAAAATAATAATTATTTCCTAAAAGTCTCTTGTTTCTGCACTGAAAAGTTCCAGCCCAGGGCTGGGGTTGTAGCTCAGAGACAAAGCACTCCCTGAAACCCATCAAGAGCGAAACCCTGAGTTTGATCACCTGGAGCCACTCTACCCAAAATGAAAACCAAAAATCCCAGTCCTGTCTGGGCTCTGTCCTCAGAAGTCCCATCCTTGTCAGATACAATCTCCTCCAAACTTCTCTACAAATAATCATACAAGCAAATTTTTAGTTTAATGAGTACCCATAAATAGGCCTAATGATTCATTATACTTGTTATTTCTTCTCTTTTAAATAATTAAGTGCTGCAAATAAACTCAACACTTCCTAATCCCCCTTTTATATCTTCTGCTCTAACTCTCTCTCCCCTTCTGCTCAGCAGTAAGCATTGCCAGAAACATAAGCATCATTACCCTTGTGAATTGTGTAAACTAATGTTGTCTTTGTCTCCAATGCTTTGTTTCGCATACTGTACAAACACAAATAGTTCATTCCTTTCTTCAGCACGTTCTTTTCCCTCAAAAATCTATGTATCTTAAGCAATGGATCAAATTTAATTTGGTATTTGTATACCAAAAATGAGTCTCCTTTGTTCTCTTGTGGATGGAAATGGAAGATGTTTCAATGTTTTCTCTCCTGTAAAACCTGATGTGATGGGCATCCTCATTGACGTAGATAATTTTATAATAGTGTAACACACAGAAAACCCCTCAAATGTGAGTTATAAAAGTATGATCCTGTAGCAACCAGTATTGTTTTAAAGTCGGGGCTTGCTAGAGATGCTGAATGTAAAGCCTCACCCTGAACCTACAGAGTCAAAACTGTAGTTCAGTACAATACCTCACTGCTCATCTGTACATTCAATTTTGCCAAAAGTACTCGTCTACCCCACTATAACTGCACTAGCTGCTACTATGGATGTTACAGCTACAGGAATCGTTACCTATTCTTGCAAAAGCACAATTGTTTCCCTAGAAAATACTGTTGTGGGATATAAAATATGTAGATTTTTAATTCTCCTAAATAGTAATCTACAAAATGAGTACACTGAATAACAGTCAATAGCAAAATTAAGAGATTCCCAGGCTCCATCCTCAACAGCAGTTCATATGCTCAGCTTGCAATTTTCTCACAAAATTCAATTAAATGCCTGAGAAATTGAGACTGTTTCCTGTGTGATTACTTTTCTGGTTTGTGAAATTTCTCCTTGTGTATATGTATATTCTATTTTAAGACATTTGGGGGATTGGGTAGATATTGTGAATAAAATTTTTAATCTTTCTGTACTATGAATACCTTTTCCCACTAAATGCCTTTAAGTTTTAACTTTTTCTTTCTTTACAGAACCTGTTACCTCATGATATAGTAAGATCAAACTAATTATCTTTTTCCTTGTTTTTTTTTTTTTTTTTCCTTTTTGAGACAGGGTCTCGCTTTGTAGTTCAGGCTGGCTCTGAGCTCACTATGTAGTCCAGGCAAGCCTCGAACTCAGCAATCCTCCTGCCTCTACCTCCCAAGTGCTGGGATTACAGGTGTGAGCCACCACGCCCAGCTCTTTTTCCTTGTTTTGATATACTGTATTATTTTAAAAGAAGTTCCCCTATGTTTTTAAACAAACACATACCACAACTGTTATTAAAATGTTCATCCTTTCTTCCATATTTTTCCTATACTACCTTTCAATATAACAAACCTCTTCACAGGTATGCTTAGATGAGTAATGCTACTCTGACTATATTTGATTTTTCCTTCTCTGAAGTTTATTTTGCTATCATTTTATAATGCTTAGTAATACATAAAATTCATGTATTTTATCATGATTTAAGCAGCTTGAAATTTATGTATTATAAAGTTTTGTTATTAATTACATATAAATTCATGTGATATATTGTTTTTTAAAAGTTATGTTGAGTACATCGTAATTTCATCAGAGTCTCTGTTGACTGATAAGCTTATTACTGAAGCTGACTGCTGGTAAAAATTCAGATAATTTATCTTTTTATCTATGTTTCATTATTTTGTTTCAATTTAATTTCAGTTTTTAAAAGTATTTTTTTTTTTTTTGAGACAGGGTCTCACTTTGTAGTTCAGGCTGGCCCTGAGCTCACTGTGTAGCCCAGGCAAGCCTCGAGCTCAGCAATCCTCCTGTCTCTGCCTCCTGAGTGCTGAGATTACAGGCATGAGCCACCATGCCCAGCAGTATGGTTATCTTTTTTAATGGGTTAGCATTTCTGTTTGTATTTAAACTTTCTATTAGAAAAATACAATTTACAATACCTTAAATGTTATCATTTTTGGTTGTTTTAAAATTTTAATAAAATAATGTTAAGGCCATATATTTTGATTAGTGATCAGCTATAGTATATAAACAGTCTTTGGAGTTTGAAAGTGTACT